>PVKA01004673.1:83667-97005 GCA_004027165.1 Ctenomys sociabilis
AATGTGATGGGTGAAATTTAATTTTATTATGAAAGAGGAAGGATGTTCAACTCGGTGCACCTGCTTTCTTTCAACATTTCACCACTGCATTTGCTTAAGTAACTTCAGCAAATGAAACACATCATGACCAAAACTCATGTTTTGCAAGTGTGGGTACCTTTACAGGCAGAATACACTGCTCCTTCAAAACTGAATTTGCAATTATTTATCATTCATAATTCTAACATTGCTCGTTACTATTTTTACATTTTTCAAATGCTTTAAGCATACCTTCTTTCACAGGATGGTCTCAAATCTTTGGAATATGTATTCAGCGTTCCCACAGGATGAAACTTAGAATCAAAGAAATAAAATCAATCATTTCAATTCAATCAGCCAACGAATGGTAGAAGGTGGCCACAGATACAGGTATTGGGAAAACAAATTTGTTTCTGCTTTTTAAAAACCAGCCATCTCTTTTTATCCACACGTTATACTTGTCGGTATGAATTCCTACCACCTTATAGACAGCATAAACACTGAAGTTAAATGAAGTTCACAGATTACGACACTGAATCATTACATTGCTTAGAATTCTTTGATGAAATTCAAAGTACACTCTCATGAGAAAGAACACTGCATTATTTCAAGCTTGTAATTCTTCTCAGGGAAACCTAACTTGAATTTAAAAGTCACAGGGCTCAAGCTAATGTGAAACATTCAGGCTTTTGCCCAGTCTCTAATAGTTTAAAGTGTGTATTACACTTCTCTTTATCAAATGGCTTCAAGTTATTATACAGAAAGAGAAGAGATGAAACAAGGCAGTACATGAGAATGCTTATGAGCCAGATTTTCTAGCCAAAATACCCAGACATGTACATCCTTATGCTGTTGACTTTAAGTATGTTATCCATAGCCCATTGCTCTCTATGTTCTTCTACAAATGATGTTTACCTCACAGTCTGTTGTGAGGATGAATGAACAATGACTCCCAAGCTAAAAGCTTTGTATAACATCTCCCTTTCAGGCCTCTCAGCAATTCTAATTTGAAGATGTCTTCATTCTTACTTTGTAGATGAGATCATTCAGCCTTAAAACTTAATTAACTTGCCTAGTGTCAAACAGGTGTGTGTGATAGAGCAGGAAATGAAACACACGTTTGATTAGAAACCCTCTGTTTTAACTAGTATGATACATTTTAACGTGGGACTAGATGATGTATGAAATGTCATATTCCCTAAAGCACTGCATTATTTTTTCAATTCAGTAAGTGTGAAATTATAGAAAATGAGTTTTTCTTTCATAAAGCTAGACATTCCATTGATTTTCTTTTTAAAAATTGCCTTTAACAAACACCTTAGAATTCAAGGGTAAATGATTTATCAAAATAATAGTTCTATAGTCGTTGCCCTTACCAAATAACATTAGTTACCATTTGTTTAGTACCTAAAATAATTGAGCAAATTCCCATGTATCTGGATTTTCACAACAGCAATGTAATGCATATTTTTGTCCAAATTATAATTATAGAGTTTACAAATGTCAAGAAGCTCACAGTGTTCCAGGTATAATTTTTCCCAATTGCTGAATGGAGCCAACGTGTCCTAAACTTATTCTTATACTTTTTTGTTGTGCAAAAATGTTGCTTATTACAAATTTCCTTCAGAGATGAAACACTGTCTTGACTGTGCTCATGTCTATTGAATGGCTGTATGCCTACTACTAAGAGATAATATGCCCAAAGTGATTCCTTATTTCAAATTTAAGAATATTTATGTTATCCCCTTTAATTTGTCATCTATCTCTGGGTTCATCCAACCACACAAGCACACTTGCATAAATCTTTATTTATCCTTTATTTGATCTATTTATTGAACAACCAGACTTGAGTGCTCCTTAGCACTAGCATTATGATGGGAATTGTGTGCTAAATAAGTGTGCAGATGCAATATAAAATACAGCCGCTGTACAGAAAGAATCCTTTCTTCCAAAGCCTGAAGTGTCCTGCTCAAAGATGGCAAGTGCTCTCTATAAAAGCCTGAGAGAATGTTTTCTCTCCATGTGACTCTCCTTAGGCACACTGCACATCATCAATCTCTTTCCTCTGTGGCCCCATACTCTCTTTCATCAGAAAATTTGGGACACCACTAAGTTACAGGATGTTACAGTATAGGTTCTATTCCATCCTAAGTCCTTACTGACCTTGAAGGGATAGGGCAAAAATGTTGGCTCTAATTTCTGTTTTATAGGTCTTGCTTTATCTTGGTCTTAACTGTCTAGCAGAAAAGTATAAAACTGAGGTATAAAAAGTAAAGCCATATTAATATGCTGAACTGTAAAAACTCAAGTGAATGAATTCTGACATTGCCAGTCATGTGGATAACCCACTACTATTATAGATTACTGGATTATATTGGATTACTTTGTTAAATTCGTGCACCTACAATATATGAATGGCAATGGAATACCTATCTCTGACAAAAGTAAACCAACGGGGTGATATAAATTTTTCATTTTGTAGTGAAAAAAATATATGTGGATATACAAAATAGTTGGCATAGGTGTATAGCTACTTTCTCTAAGTAAAGTGAGGAAAATGTTTTGAACTAATAGTGTTTAGACAAGATATGATTTCTGCATCTTGTATGAATAACTACTACAAAGATAACAATATACAACATATTAATTATTGCAACTGTCCTGCAAACCTATTTTGAAACTGTCTCATTGCTACTTCTATCTCAATAAAATTAATATAAAAAGATGGAAGGTGATTCTCTTTACTGTATCCTTCATGTACATTTCTGGGTCATATTAGCTTTTTTTATATTGATGTGTTCTATTTATTGGCTTTTCTACTCAATTCTCTTTTCCCATGTTAAGAGTGAACAATATAAATGAGCATTGGGCATGTTTGAGTCATTTGAGAAGGTGTTTTTCCTATGGTCACACTTTTAAAAAAATGTTATTTTATTTTATTGAAGAACAAATAGCAATGAGACAGTTTCAAGACAAATTAACAGGACACTTTTGATAAATTAATACATTGCAAACTGTTTTCATAATGTTTTGGTATTTTACAAGGTGCATACATTATATTATACTTACAGACATTATTGTAGCAGATGTCTCTAATCAGTGAATGAAGAGAGTGTAGCTACATACTTATCTTATTTTTCTATACCTGAATTACATCACAGATTCAATAATTAATACTTTCTACCTTGTTATTTTCCTAATGGTTGTCCATAGTACTAGAAGCCGACATAATATCTTGCCCAACCACTATTAGCAAAAATCTTGTTTTTCATAGAATTATCTAGAACCATGGCATACTTATCCTAACTGTACTGGTAATACACACACATTATGATTCTGCCTTTCTATATCCCTTTTTTTTTTGTCTAGACCTGTCAAAGATGGTCACTCCGTTGTCATTAAACCATTATACGTGCCTGAACTCGATAACACAATCCAACACAGTACAGCATTCCACAATATTAGTGAGTTATCTGAAAAAGTTGTTGCATGTAGCCATTTACAGCTCAACTTATTATTATGGCCCTGTGTTATTTACCTCATTTTTATACTTTTCTGCTGGATGGTTCAGACTGAGATGGAGTAAGACCTATATACCAAAAAATTCAGCTTTTGTTTCTGATGAGGTCAATGAAGTCACCTCAGGGTTTATCTTGTAATCCTATGCCTTACTCTGTAGATCTTTCATCTGTGTCATCCATATGGATGAGTCATGGCCAATGCTTGACCAGTTTGCTCTCTGTGAGAGCCTGAGAGAAAGTTTTCTCTCCATTTGACTCTTCCTAAGCACACATATAGGTCATCAGTCTCTTTCCTCTGTGGCTCCATAATCTCCTTGATCAGAAAATTTGGGGCCACACTTTTATAGCAAGTACGCAGATAAATTACAAAAACACTAACAGAAAGAAAAAAAGCAATGCAAATATTTGAAAATAATGCAAATAAAGAAGGGTCTGCACACTATGATAACACCAAAAGAACATTATTTCTGATGATACAACTCAAAAAATGGAGACTTCAATGTTTTCCTGAATATTTATAAATTTCCTTAAAACATTTCAACCTTAGGTTTTGCAGTATCAACCTCCAAAGAAATGTATAAACTTTGTATTCATGATTCCTGTGTAAGAAATTCTGTATTTGCAAAATAAATATGTTTTCAGGTACACATAGCATATATGCACTTAAATGTATCTGTTTTTTGTAGACATGAGTTTTTCTGTGCATATCTGAGGAGATGTTTTTTCTAAAGTGTGGAGTCTTTTGAAGATATTTTGAGAAAATAATTATTTTTCTCTTGGATTTTATTTGCTTGTTTCTAAGACACCCTTAAAGCATAGAATGTTCTTCAGGCCTGCCTTGCTGGCCCCATCCCCGAGGCGCGAAGATGGGGCAGTTGGGGGGGGCGTAGGCTGTGGGGGGATTAGTTAATCCCAGTATTTGGGAGGCTGCAAACAGGAGGATCACTACAAGTCCTATTTATGCATTGAAACCCTGTAGACCCTATTCTAAACACAAAAACAAAATCAAAACAATAACAACAACAAAGCAAGCAAACGAATGAAACAATGTAAATGAAAACATTAATTGCACATTACAATTAATGAATTTTCATATTATTGAAATGTACATTAAGGAAACTCTTATGAGTTATCAAACCTTCAGGATATCTAGATTTTTGAATACAGTGGATAATAAAAGACTAAGTAACTTGCCCTCAGGTTAAATTACAAACATTAAATGCAAACTTTAAACCAATCAGCCTGTGGTAATAATTAATGCTGTGTAAAGAAAATGTGATTATAAAATGAATAACATGTCGATGATGTGATCCATAGGATAATATTTAAACTGATGCATGAAAGCAAGATATACAATTATTTGGTAATTTTTTTAAAGTGGATCATTTTAATGGGTTGAGGCAATAATTTGTGGGGGTATATTCAGGACTGGGCCTATATTGAATAGAACAAGAAATGGATATTTAGCAAAGGGAAGGGATGGAAGATAAAACCTTAAATAATTAGGTCATTGTAAGCTATTTTAAAAAATTCAATTTTCAACCTAAGCGAATTGATACGTTTCATGGTAATTTAGGCAAGCAGCGAATTTAATATACACACCTCTTTTTACACACCTCTTTTTACTATTTTATTACCATGTTTGCAGTACATGATGATTACATTTCTCACGAGAAGTTTGTACTATCTAGTAGGAAGAATAATTAGCAAGGAAATGAACATGTCATGGTCCAGGGTAGTTGTAATGAATGGGTGGGAAGAAATCCAGATAAACTAATATGAAGATATTTCATATTTCAGTTGCATGAGATATAAGTCACCAAGAGAGGAACAAACAGTAATTTCAGGCTTGAATTGAGTAAACTGGAAGGATGTAGTTTTCATTTATTGAATTAAGAAAGACAGAAGACACTCTAATAGGAAAAATCAGGAAAATGACCACCCAATGCTATTACATGCTAATATGTGTAATATACTACCCTATTTGGCTCTTACATAAAAAATTAAAATGAGTTGTTTATAATAACTACTTTCTGTAACACAAGAAATCAAGCCAATAGTAATACATTCTGTAAGTTTACATATGTATATCAGAAATCAGAATCCAAATGCCTATATTTAGTACTGCAATGGCATTATTATGGATTTTATACCTGCATGTCTGCCACTTCACTTGACATTATGTAAATATTCACTAGGTTTTTTTCCTAGCACTTCGAAGTAAATGTGATCATCATAAGTATATACATTTACTGAGTTTCTTTCTGATTCGCACAAGTTCCATATTCAAAACAGATGCACGGTGAGAATTTTGAACAAAGTCTCCCCAGTATTGCACCTGGCCTGACAAGGAATCATAAACAGAGTCATACACTATAAGTAAGAATGCCAGTGACACTTTATGAGGCATGATGGGATAGATAAATATTCCCATTCACCATCGAGGTAATTTTGCTTATGAATAGTGCAGTGGTGAGATTTACCCAGGCTTTCCCACACATACAAGAAGCATCTATAAATACTTGCTAGGACACAGGATATATATATATATATATATATATATATATATATATATATATATATATATATATATATATATATATAGGCAAGCAGCGACACATATATATATGTGTGTGTTGAAAGAAAATTTTCACTATATCTGTGACAAAATAGATGCAAAATAATTAAACTGTTTTGCCAAGATCACCGAAATGAAGAACTTGATTTCAGAGTTTCCTCACTACTTAGCAAAAAGACTCATTTTTGACATTCTGTCAATTGTGCACTGTTCCATAGAATTGGTAAAAGTAGAGGAAAATTTTAAAAGGTAAATCTTGAAGTCATCTTTGTCCCACAAAGCATTATTAAAACTAGCTGACATCATTAGCACATGTCAGAAAAAAAGACAGCAGATTAGAAGTTTCCGTAAATTTCCTTCAGTGTTTGTATTTCCTATGACTAGAAGTCTGAGAGAAACGCCCATGGCGTTCACTTAAATAAAATATATTTCTATGTCGCTAAAGAATGGCTTGTTTACTAAAAGAGATGGGCATCGAAGCTTCAATATGACCTGAAGAAAAAATAACAAGCGTTTTTTAAAATAAAATGCTGTCTTGTGAAGGTAGACTATGTCAAAAACTTTCAATTACTCAAGAAATGCTTGCTAATTATGTCTGTTGGAACCATTATTAGTGGTCTAGTTCCCTGGAGTCCTGTTAAGCAAAACTATGCAATGAATGAAATGATCCAACCAGATCTTGAGGAAAAAAATCAAAGCAATGATTTGCAAAAAAGCTAACACAAGGTTCTATTTCTTCATTTAAGATCAAGTATGGACTTACACATATGATTTTTTTATTTATTCATTTATGTATTTGATATTGTGTGATTTGTCTTTAGTTGCTTTGTTCTGCCTTTTTGGTATACTAACTCCATACAAACTGTAAATTTTATGGTCGTTTTGATTTTGTCAAAGAGCCAAAGATCACACGGTTCCAGACCCCACGAATGGGCAGAGGAGAAAATCCTGTAATAAGACATGAGCTTGCTCTTTTTTGGTGAATGCCACATGGCAGAAGCATTCACTGTAGTTTTTAATCACAGTGCATGAAGGCAATCAGGAAAGAGGTCTTCTGAAGGTGCTTCTGAAAATAGCAGGGATGGGGCCGGCAACAGAGCTCAGCAGCCTGAAGCACCTGCTTAGGCAAGCTTACACAAGTGCAGGAACCATGGTTGTATCTCCAGCACCACATGCCTAGCCAGCTCCACCCACGGGGAGGGCTGAGCTGACCACAGAGTCTGGGAGTAGTGGTGCATGCCTGCAATAACAGTGCTGGGGAAGCTGAAAACAGGAGGGTCACCATGAGTTAGCTACATAGTGAGACCCTGTGACAACCAAATACAGTAAAAACAAAAGAAAATGGCAAGGATGAGACATGAAATGTGTGCAGAGTATAGGGATATATTTGAGGGAAATTAAGGACAACATGCCTTTTATTATAAAACGTGTTTTTATTTAAACATTAACCTCATATTTTGATCACACCTTATACTTAAAATATCCTCTCATTTCTAAAAGAATTTAAATACCAAAGGAATGTATGCGCTATGTTTGTACATTAAAGTTCAAGAGTAAGTGTTAATTAATAACCTGCTGAAGAAAAGTTTAATTTGGCATTAATGCCTGCAACTAAAATGTTCTTTAGAATAGTGGAAAGTTAAGTTCAAAGGGTCGGGGAGATGGCTCAGTAGAATAAGCACTTCCCTGGCAAATGTAAGTCACTGAGTTCAATCCCCGGTTCCAGCAAAAAAAAAAATAGTGGAAAGTTCATATTTTTTGCCAGATGGTGCAAGAAATCATGTGTAGAATTACTTGAGAATTTAGTGATGTAATATCCTTGCAAAACACTTTAGGTAAATGATGACTTACTATGACAAACACTTGTATATCTAGATTCAAGATGTTTAAAATAGGTGTTCGTGTATCTGAATATTTCAGCCTGTTTCTTTTTATTTTATTGAAGAAAGAATTGCAATGGGACAGTTTCAAATCAAATTAGCAGGACAAATTCAATAATTAATACATTGCATATTGTTTTCATAGTGGTTTTTTTTTGTCGTACAAGGTGCATACTTGATATGCTACTTACAAACCATTAGAGCAGATGTCTAATCAATGAATTGAGAGAATGTAGTGGTATACTTATTTTTTAAAGCTGAATTATAGTACAGTTCCAATAATTAATACTTTCTGCCTTGCTATCTTCCTAGTGGTTGTCCATAGTACAAGAAGCTGACAGAATATCCTGTCGAAAAACTATTAATGCAAACCTTGCTTCTCGTAGAATTATACAGAAGTACTGCATATTTATCCTAGCCATACTGTTTATAAAAACACAGAATGGTTCTTCCTTTGTATACACTTTTTTTTGTTTAGTCCTGTCAAAGATGGGCATTCCATTGTCATTCAACTATTATAGGTGCCTGAACTCAACGAAACAATCAAACACAGTCCAGCAGTACACAATAATAGTTGGTTATCTGAAGAAGCTGTTGACTAGAGCCATTCACAGCTCTGCTTATTATTTTGGCCTTATTTTATATACCTCATTTTTATACTTTTGTGCTCTGTATCTTTTCTAATGTACTTTTTGTTATTGTTTTATTCTCTTAAAATGCTGTATAACTGAGAAAACTATGCACACAGAAAGAGGAAAAGTGCATGTAGAGCTTTTGTATCATTTATTTATTTATTTTATGTATTTTAGGGAAGGGTCTACAGGGCATTCAGGGTCTCACTACTACATCAGACTCTTGGTGATTCTGTTTGTAGCCTCCAAAGTGCTGGGATTATAGGTGCATTCCACCACACCCAGTCTCAATCTCCTTCTCAGTGTACCCTGGGGCCAGGGCTGGCACTGCAGGGCCAGGGATGGAACCCTGACTCCTGTACCTGCTTGCAGGCACTTTAATCTGAGGAGCTATTTGGCTGGCCCTCTAATGTTTTGTTTTAATCAGAAATACAGCATAATGAGAATGACTCTAATGGTCTCAAGGTCAGAGCATGGCCTTCCAAGGTCAGAGCATGGCTGGTCAGTTAAAAAGGAGAAAACTACTCACACATTGTAACTTGCTCCTAGACCCACCTTATAACTTCAGGGAAGCATTTTCACCTAGAACCAATATACACCTTTCAGCTTGGATATGTATAACCATTCCACGGAAAAGGAGAACACAACACAGGTAAATAGGTGGCACCACCAAAGGTTAGTGTCTCTGTTCCCATGCTTCAGAATGACAGTTACTTTGATCCAGGTGCAGAATGCAGTGCTGAATACAAGATGAGCAACCAAGTGACAACCCTCTTCATTGAAGTCTGTAGTTTAGAAGATGGAAGAGGGGAAAACAGTCCATGCCTGGATCAGATACCACAACCCTTCCCCAAATCTGATACCCAGGCATCTTAGGAAAGGGACCATGTGAAAGAGCAAGCAAGTTGCTCACCCACTGAGAGGCTGGAGGATTAAATAAACCCACAAGAAAGACATTCTCCTCACAGTTGAGGCAAAGGCAGTCAATTCCAACCCAAGGACTCAAAGAAGTTAAAAAGAGAATAGAATAGTTTTTTGGTGCCAGATACCATGGCTCTATTAGCACTGTTTGAAGGTGGAAGGCTATTAGGGAGAGAGGGAAGCTCACAACAGCACCGGCAACTGTAATGATACTAAGGATGGCAGTATTAAGCCATACATATTCTTCCCCCATGAGAGTATGGAAGTCGGAACATTCAGCACCCTACTAACAACAGTCAGTGAGCAGCCTCTCTGGGAAAGGGCATCAGTGCCTCTCTGAGAAGGAAAGAATAATGTAGAAAACAATTCCACAACAAAATCAGAAAGTGGCAACATGACAGTACAAGTCCCTGGAGCTAAGAGAGACCAACAACACCATCATACATTTTCCAAAGGTGACACTGCCAAAGACCACAGGGATCAAGAACTGATACTGACCTCTATGGCTGCACGGTAAGCAAGGAAATCTGTGATGGCAGGAGAAATCCACCGTATTTGCCATTCAACTCAGTCAGGGTAATGAGATATACAGAGGTTGGGAGGGCGGCATGCCCAGAGTTTGAAACTAAGATTATCTCAAAATAAGAGGTGGCAACAGTCCACAAGTCCACTGCACAGGCAGTTCTGCTGAACATTGAAATCAGACAGTGAAATCAGATCCTGGAAAGTGAGTTGTGTGGAAGCTCTGAGTTATTGCTATGACAGATGTGTTACATTTTTTCTTTTTATTTCTATTGTTATTTGGAAACTGTAGTTAATATAATTATGCTAATTTGTTGAGTAGGACTATTCTGTTGGGTTTTGGTGGTTGCTGTGTTTCTTTTTTTTCTTTTTTTTTTTTTTTGGCCTATTTTTGTTTTTCTTACTCTTTTCTGAGTCTTCTTTGTTGATATTAGATGAGTATAATTCTTAAGTTTCAAGACTTTGAAATTTAAAACCTCTTTACGAGATCATACTTGGCCACTCTTCACCTCTCCACCAGATTTGTCCTTTTCCTCCCTTCACTATCTTGACTTCTGTATTAGTTACTCTTCTCTCATTTCTGGAACAAATCCCCAAGACTCAAAATGAGGGAAGGAAAGGTTTATTTAGCTCACAGTTACTGGAGGTTTCAAGACACTGGGGGAGAGTCTGGGGCGCTGCCGTGTCCAGGATGACCCTCTCTACATCACAGAGAAAGCACAGGCTAGACAGTTTAACAGTTTACAAGCTCTCTGGCCCCGCCCCTTGGGCCCCGCCTTGTCCCCTGGCCTCACCCCTCAAGCCACTCATTGCTTCTCCAGCCTCGTCTGTCCCATAACTTACAGGACACTTTGAGTGGACAGCTAGACACAAGTCATAACATCTCCCTACCTTCCCCTGTGTATATATATAACAGCATAAATAAAAACTGTGTAAGTGCTTTAAGCTTAATTATTAACCAGGGCTATGAATTAAACTATTTTCAGAGGCATAATTAGGTAATACTTAAAAATAGTGGGATTAGGGCTGATGAGATAGCTCAGTGGACCAAGCGCCTGCTTAGGCAAGCACAGGGACTGAAGTTCCATCCCGGGCACTACATGCTGCACTGAACCCAGGCACGCTGATCCAGCCACCAAGACTGGGTTGGGAGGCTGAAAATACAGGGATCACTAGGAGTCCAAGCTGTGTAGTGAGACCATGTACCAAATAATTTTTTTTAAAAAAGTAGGATTAAAGGAACAAAATAAAATAATAACAAATATATTAAGAGAGACCAGGAATCTCACAACCTCCCTCAATCTCCAAACACATTAAGACTACACTACACGCATCCTCTACAAAAATACTCTTCCAGAACCCATACTTCATACATCCCAGCACAACAGGTTGTGTAATAGTTATGAAGAAAGGGTGAAATTATCAAAGCACGTTTTCATGTTTACAGTATGCTTCATTTGGTAACACCATTATAAACAGTAAACGTTTTCTCTGACAAACTAGTGAGACATCACAACCTAATGAAATTGAAAAGCTGGTATAGGTGAACATTAATTCTAGATAAATAAGGCAATGAACACTGTATTTATAAACAAGATCCAAATACAGATGGTTGGGGAGATAGCTTGGTGGCCTAAGAGCCTGCCTGGCAAGTGCAAGGCCCCAAAATTGATCCACAGTACTGCATGCCATGCCGGCCTCAAAAGAGAGCAAGGTGGAACACATCTGTAACCGTAACACTGGGGAGGCTGAGACAGAAGGACCACTATGAGTCCAAGCTGCATAGTGAGGCCCCATACCAAATAAATAAAAGATTTTTAAAACCCATACAGAGTTCTCCACCTTGACAACAAATTATGCATTTTATTTGACCTCAACATTCATCATACAATATGTGTATATTCATCACACACAAATACACATACCGTCTCCACCACATCTATGCTAGGATGTGCTGAAGAGGCCACAATGCCTTGAGAGACTCCCAAATCTCTCAGAGTAAGACTAATAATCACTGGCAAATGGGAAATCAGACAAGAGACACAGAGCTTGGTGAAATGAACAAACAACTACTAAGGAAAATTCAGCATTTACAAAGAGGATATAATCAAAAAGATGATAGATATAACATGTAAAGTGAACAGCATAGATGTGGGAGAAAGAAAAAGAACATTGAAAGTGTTGCTCAGAACTGTTCAAAATTACGAATGGCAAATTGGGCAGAAATATAAATTCCATAGGAAGGAGTGAAAATAAAATTCTGGAAATTAAACACAATGCATAGAATTCACAAATTGCATGAATAACAAGTGGAAGATGCAGTTCCAAGGACAAGATGGAATGTCA
This sequence comes from Ctenomys sociabilis, assembly GCA_004027165.1. Taxonomy (NCBI): domain Eukaryota; kingdom Metazoa; phylum Chordata; class Mammalia; order Rodentia; family Ctenomyidae; genus Ctenomys; species Ctenomys sociabilis. Next base: position 96,086 of record PVKA01004673.1, read on the forward strand.
TGAAAAATTGCTTAGAGGATTTTTTTTTTTTTTTTTTTTTTTTTTGGTGGAACCAGGGATTGAACTCAGGCCCTTGTGTTTGCCAGGTAACCACTTATTCCTCTGAGCCATCTCCCTGGCCCTGCTTAGAAATATCTTAAAAATGGTAATTCAGCAAGAAACATTCATCCAACAGTTACTAGATGACATTGAGAAGATTAACTTTATGCAAGGCTCATTGAAGTTTGCATAAAATTAGAAAACAACACATATAGAATGGAAATATTTTTAGAGACTATAATAGGAAATATTTCCTATAAGAAGGAAGATTTAAACATGGTAAGTAAAGACTCCAGAATATGTTAGCTATGCTGAAAAAGTGGATCCTTATGACACGTACTTAAAATCTCACATAGTCAGCTAAAGGACTGATCCTTAAAAACTGAGAGAGACAAATAAAAATCACATATGAAGGTAAATCCAGGATAATAGAAGAGTTCTTTGATACAAACTTTAAAGGCCAGGAGATTTAGGAAAGATGCCTTTCAGGCCCTTGAAGTAAATAACTTACAGTCTACATTTTGTGTCCTACAAAGCTGTCTTTCAAAATTGATGAAATAATGACATTCCACAGCAAAGTACATTTTAATAGATATATGGACTTCAAAGAAATGCTCCAAAAGATATAAAGGATTATCCATTATAGAAATACTAAAGATTAAAAGTTCTGAAACTAAGTCAATAACTTTCACTTATAAATTTCAACATAAATGGTTTCAGTTTTCCAATTAAAAGACATCTGTTAGTGCAGAAAGATGGCTCAGTGGAATAAGCACTTCCCTGGCAAGCATAAGGACCTGAGTTCAATCCCTGGTTCCTCCAAAAAAAAAAAAAAAAAAAAAAAAAAAAAAAAAAAAAAAAAAAAAAAAAAAAAAAAAAAA
>PVKA01004674.1:0-36435 GCA_004027165.1 Ctenomys sociabilis
TATACTTCATTTGTTTTAGGAAAAAGCAAAGCCCTGTGAGTGGCAACCACCTAGTCCTCAGACTCTGATCCATCTTCATCTTGACTAATCTGGAAGTATCGGAGTTCGTAAGTCTCTTTGTCAGATGCAACCACGCGAAGCCAATCACGAAGATTATTCTTTTTAAGATACTTCTTGGTAAGATATTTCAAATACCTTTAAAACAAAAAACATGAATTTCATTAAAAACCCAGCACCTATAGTGTAAAAGCTTGTTATATGGAAGATATATGCAGTCATGTTCATCTTATACCCAATTTCCTCCAAAATATCTCATCCTTTTATCTATATACTAAGACTGCTAGGAATACAAATCAGACAATTCCTTCACTTCTACTGCAGTTTACACTGTGTGAAGCCCTCCTCCCATTGCCCTAAAATACTCTGAACATGATAATAGTAGCTTCCTTTTCATACTTACTGTAATTATCAGATCACTCAAGGACTATACAACTTCACTCTTTCAACATATGCACTGATTAAAATGCTAACATTCTTTTCATATCAATCTATTTAATTTTACCTTTGATCGATTTGGCCAGTACACGTCCAGGTTCAGTGTTTTAGAGAGCCTTTCAATTAGAATGTCTTGGTCTTTAAGCATTCTTCAAGAATCTCCCTAGGTGCTAATGTTGCTTCTACTTTGAAATCCAGTGGCCAATAGACTTCCATTACACAAAGCCCTTCTCAGGGGTTTTAACACCTTTTCTTCAGTTCTATCTCCAATCTCAAGTTCTTTTCCCACAACTGTACAGAAAGGCATGCTTAATGGTTTTATAGTAACTAGCCAATGTTCTAGTTCATTCATCTTTAGTAATTATTCCTAGATGTACAAGGCTTGCTACATTGCATTTATGTTAGGTGTCTAATTGTCTCCCATACTAACCAAACACTATCATAACACAGCACAGATTTATTACTTCCCTTCTACAGAAGTACCTTAGTGATGGGGAATTTTATTGGCATGGTTCACTGCTGGGCTACCCAGTCCTACAACACAGCTGCCAGATAGTATTTAATGTGCCAAATTGAACCAACAAAGATCAGCAGCAAGATGTTAAGACCCTGACTTTGATTGGCTCCCCCTACTTTAACTTAAACCTTACATAAAATTAAGATGTTTCTGTTAATAAAGTGCATCATTTGTCACAAGCACAGACATATTAAAGCATCCAATGCCACAGGATTATTTACAACTTGGATTAAAGAAGCCTATAATTCACCAAAAAAGGAATCTTGGATATGAGCTGTTCTTCCAATTCTTTGCTGAACCAGATTCAGCAATTGGCACTCAAGGCACTTATTTTTCATTCATAAAGTTTTAAATAAATTTAGGCATTTTTGATATACCTTTTCACTTTTCCCATATTAACAGTGCCCAGATTATACATTCTGTGTAATATTCCAAAACTAATACAATTTTACTAGTGTTTGCAAAACAAGTACCAACCTTTTGGAGAATTGTTTCTCGGAAACAACTGTGATCTTATTCTTGAACCGTTCAATGTGAACAACATTCCCAAGGTTTCCAGTTTTTCCATTGACTTTAACCTTCTCCCTCAGAAACTGTTCCTATTATAAACAAACAAACAAGAAAATGCAAATCTAGGGAAGAAAACCCTAGATGTTCACTAGGGAAGGTACCCTAGGAATAGAGCTCAGATTAACATCAAATATCATATGCACAATACCATTACAAAAATAAGGAAAGTAGAAAAATACATACAAAATTTCCAGAATCAAAAATTCCATCTTCTACTGGATGGGTAAGGTCCAAATTAAATTTCCAGGTTGACCTCTTAGGCTTCTTGTCTTTCTGCTACACAAAGTCAACAGTCACAATACTGTAAGATGTTTTTATTCATTCATTTCATACACACAACCAAGGTTTTGTGAATTCAGATGAAAATTTTTCTTTTCCACCACTTAAGTGTGTAACAAGTACAAAACATACAAAACCTGTCAAGATTTAACAGGGTTGGTTTTATTCCTTTTCAGATCACTCAGGATCAGTTTCAAACTCTCACTTCCCATTTATTGGGCCAAGTAGTTTCCTGTTATCCCCACTACAGATAGGTTACATGAAGGTTGTGTATTGACTGAGCCCACAAAATATCCAATCCTTAGACTACTATAAGGAAAAGGCAGGCAGGTATGTGTGATTGATAGAACCCTTTGTTTTTTAACTAAAAAATACACAAAGAGTACATCAAAATATTTGTGGTAATGAAAACAAAATGAATCAACTGAGACTACCTCTTCAAATCAGATCAAGGCAAATGAATATCAAATATTAATAGTAGCCCCTAAAGGATTTACGGTCACGCTAAACACAAACCAGTTTCGTATCCCAGCAATCTGTTTTCTCCTTAACAATTTCTGATAACTACCAACATACATCTAGTTTTTCACACTAGCACTGTTTTCTTGTTAACGAAATGTCTAAGCACGTTTCCTCAGACTACTGCGAGTGCTATGACTTTTACATTTTAAACATTAAGAACAAATTTCTTTCCCGACAAACTAACTCCTAAGGATCTGGAAAACTTTGCAGAGGCTCCCTGGGTGCCTCGGAGCTCCTGCCTCCCACCAAGTCGGCCCGGGTCCCCCTCCTCTCCCCGGTGCACACTGTGGAGAGTGGGTTAACTGGCGAGGCAAGGACGGTCCAGATGCCACCGGACGCCACAGTGTTGCTTTCCTTTTCTTGCGCGCTCCTGGCCACCCATCCTAAACCAACCCCCGGCCCTGCTCCGGCTCCAAGAGGCCACATGGCTGCCACAGGGAGTCTAGGAAAACAACTCGGCATCCAGACGTCTTAGTAACGTTCCTGACAGTCTCCACTTCTCGCCTCCTTTTAACTCTAATGAAACGTTCTCACTTTCCACACTCAAAAGTCATTTACACTTATACAAAACGCTCCTACCCAGAACAATAGCACTCACCGGCGCCATCTTGACAGCAGTGACGATCAGAGAGAGGGCTGCGCCTGCGCAATATAAATTTATAGTTGAACGTACTTACGTCACGCGCCAAAAGCGTAAGAGCACCTCCTACGGGTAAAGGAATTACGGAAGAACGCCGACACCAGTCACCTAGGGAACCAGGGGCGTGGCCCGGTAGGTAGCGCCAATTGGCGTCCTGCTTCCTGTAAACTACCTCCAGCTGGTGACTGAGATAATTGCTTTCTGCTACTGGAGATGAGAGTTGCTTGGCTACCTTGATTTCTGCTTCTCTCGGATAAATATAGACACACCAGGTACACAGGAGCCATCTTTCTCTACTCATCGGATCTTCTGCCAGTCAGAGCAAGCCAGTTATCTCAGGTTACTTTGGGATCTTCTAAGTTATTTTTGTATTTTCTCCGTGAGCTTTTTCTGTTGTGGGAAATCAGCCCGTGGGGAGTGAAAATAAACTGGGTTTTAAGAAGATCAATATATATCAAAGAACAAAGCACGTAGTGCTTAATTACTTACATGTAGGGTATAATTTATTTTATCATTGCTTTTAGAGCTGATCCTAGGCCTACTGATTTCCATCCAAAACGTTTCCCAGTTAAAATTCAGTGAATATTTACTGTGACCTAATTGTCAATACACATAGGGATAGAGGTATCTTAATAAGAATAAGAAGAAGCAGAAGAAGCAGAAGAAGCAGAAGCAGAAGCAGAAGCAGAAGCAGAAGCAGAAGCAGAAGCAGAAGAAGAAGAAGAAGAAGAAGAAGAAGAAGAAGAAGAAGAAACAACAGCTTTTGAGTTCTGAAAGATAGTATACTAATCAAATCAGAAAAAGTATCATGCTTCTCAGTACACAGCAGTGATAAGATTTTTGTGGAGATAAAACTATTGGATCTGAGGCAGGGATAAAGAGTGGGATGGACTTTGATTGTTAATTTGAAAAATGAGGCTAGAATATGATAATTGGGGATGTCCTTTATACTAGCAAATAGTTATAGTGGAAACTGCTTTAATAACCATAGGAACTGTAAAGTCTGAATAGAAGTGGTTGATTTCTAGAAGAAATTCATGTCTACAATGGTATTCCGTTGTTTGCCTCAAGAACTATAATAATTTATTTTCCAAACATGGGGCTGGGAAAGAGGATTGCCATTTTCCTAAGGGATGCCTAGATTACAGAGCAGAAATAATACTTGTGTTACTGGGTATTTAGAAAATAAGCCATTAATTGACCAATTAACTATTGTAAAATAAAATACTATTTGACAATAAACTCATTAAAAGCATTAAGCTGGCTGGGGAGATAGTGTTCTAAGTGCCTGCGGGGCAAGCACAAAAACTCCACTTTGATCTCAGGTATCTTATACTGTGCCAGCCCCTGAACCTGGGTAGCTGTGCTGGCCCAGAACCGGGTATCAAAAAAAAAAAAAAAAAAGCATATATATATATATATATATATATATATATATGGTATTAAGCTATTTGTACAAAGGGGATGAAAAAACGATATGTTTTGAAATAACTAATAATTCAAAAATAGCTAATTGGTGTCAGAGCTGCTGCTGCTGAGTCCAGATCTGAGAAGCATGCACGCCGACGCCCCTGCCCCACATACATTCGGGGTTCCTTGCAGTTCTAAGTCCAAGATGGCCAGTCTCAAGGATCACCTGATTGTGAATCTCCTTAAGGAGGAACAGGTGCCCCAGAATAAGATCACAGTTGTCGGGGTTGGTGCTGTTGGCGTGGCCTGTGCCATCAGCATCTTAATGAAGGACTTGGCTGATGAACTCGCTCTTTTGATGTCATGGAAGACAAACTGAAGGGAGAGATGATGGATCTCCAGCAAGGCAGCCTTTACCTCAGGACACCAAAAATTGTCTCTGGCAAAGATTATAACATAACCACAAACTCCAAGCTGGTTATTATCACCACTGGGGCTCTTCAGCAAGAGGAGACAGCTGCCTTAACTTGGTGCAGTGCAACGTGAACATCTTCAAGTTCATCATTCCTAATGTTGTAAAGTACAGTCCCAACTACAAACTGCTTGTTGTGTTCAACCGAGTGGATATCTTGACCTATGTGGCTTGGAAGATAAGCGGCTTTCCCAAGAACCATGTTATCTGCAGAGGTTGCAACCTGGATTCAGCCTGGTTCTGCTGCTTGATGGGGGAAAGGCTGGGTATGCACCCACTGAGCTACCTTGGCTGGATCCTCGGGGAGCATGGAGACTCCAGCATCCCTGTGTGGAGTGGTGTGAATGTTTCTGCTGTCACCCTGAAGAATCTTCACCCTGAGCTGGGAACTGGTGGGGATAAGGAGCCCTGGAAGGAGGTTCACAAACAGGTGGTCGACAGTGCTTATGAAGTGATCAAACTAAAAGGCTATGCATCCTGGGCCATTGGACTGTTGGTGGCAGATTTGGCAGAAAGTATAATGAAGAACCTTAGGAGGGTGCATCCGATTTCTACCATGATTAAGGGGCTCTATGGAATCAAGGATGATGTCTTCCTTAGTGTCCCTTGTATCCTGGGACAGAATGGGATCTCTGATGTGGTGAAGGTGACTCTTTGAAGAAGAGTGCGGATACCCTGTGTTCGATCCAGAAGGAGCTACAGTTTTAAAGTCTTCTAGTGTCACCATGTCACTGTCTAGGCTGCAGGAAGGTTTAGTTGGAGTTGTGCCAGTTGTCCTTTTTAGCTGACCTATAATTGAAGCAGCACTATTAAGATGGCCCACCTTTGACAGGTGTAGACAAAGGAAGGGGTATAGAAAGAAAAACTCATGATGTGTGTGTATAGACAGTACAGTTGGGATAGATAACACTGTGCTTCTACATAATCCTATGAGAGGCAAGATTTGCACTAATGGTGGTTGGACAGGATATTATGTCGGCTTCTAGTACTACGGTCATCCACTAGGAAAATAATTTTTGAATTTTTGATATAATTCAGGTATAAAAAATAAGTAAACAGCTACACTCTTAATTTACTGATAAGTGACATCTGCTATAATAATGTCTGCAAGTATAATATCATGTATACACCTTGTACAATACCAAAACATTATGAAAACAGTTTGCAATGTATTAATTTATTGAATCTGTCTTGTTAAGGTGTGGTAAAATCTGTCTGATTGATATTTGTACTTCAATAAAATAAAAAATAAAATAAATAAAAATAAATAAAATGAATAAAAGATAAAAAATAAAGAAAAAAAAAACAATAATAATAATAAAAAAAAAAGATGGCCTGGGGAAAACATCAGTTTCTGAAAGTCAGAAAGAGAAATGGTTCACAAAACCCCACAGCTCTGTTCTGATGCCGGATGCTGCACTTATAGTTCTGGTTAGTACGAAGTAGCCCAGCATCTCTGAGATACCTTGCTGGGCAGGCTCCAGTTACTCTTCAGACAGATGTGCATTACTTGGTTACACAGCTTCATCCACCAAGCCTTGTCTGACCTTTCCCCAGTGGGTCACAGCCTGGGATCTGTACATATCCAATACTGCATGTCTTGTGCATAACTGTCTTAAAGGATTTTATTTTGTGTATCATATATATATATATATATATATATATATATATATATATATATATATATATATATATATTGTAAATTGCCATATAATGTAAAAAGATCTACCTGTAAACAGCACAACCGAGTGTCACACCAACTACAATACCAAATAAACCTTGAGCAGTGAAAAAAAAATAGCTAATTGAAGCTATAATGGTGGAAAATCTCTCTTAATGGAAACATTAAGAAAACTGTTACCCAGAAATGTGCAGATAGGAAAGCTAAATATTGTATTACACTTTTTTATGATCTCTAGAATTCTTTATGTAATATATATTATATATTGAATTGCCAGTTAATATATCTGTTTTTTTCTTTTTTAAAAAAGTTTTTTTTTTTTTAAAGATTCTTAAGACAAGGTCTCACTGTGTAGACTGGGCTGATCTTAAGCTCAGCTGCGTGGTCAGGGCTGCGCTTGAATTCATGCCATCCCAAGTGCTGAGATCACAGGCCTGCAACACCATGCTCACTGATACTGATATCTAAGTATAAAACAAATACAAATGTCTCAAAAGAGCCATGAAAATTTAGAACAAGGAAATGTGCCTTTCTAGCCATTTGAATATAAGATACTATATGACAGATATTTGTAAAATAACATAAACTTCATTTCATTTATATGATATTAGAGCCTGAATTAGATTAATGTATTTTTTTTTTTTTCAGTACCAGGGATTGAACTCAGAACCTTGTGCTTGCCAGGCAAATGCTTATTTTATTGAGTGATCTCCCCGGGTCTACTGAGCTATCTCTCCAGCAAAATAAATGTCATTTGTCTTTGTTTTGAGGTACTGGGGATTGAACAATAAGCACTTGTACTTGCCAGGCAAGTGCTTATTCTGCTAAGCTGTCTCCCAGCCCATGAAATAGGTAAGTTAAAATGTTGAAAATATAATTTTATAGATAGCTGCATGTATGGTTGTTGTTGGAAAACTAGAAGAATACTTTGGAGACTAAAATATAACACACTACACTCATATTTGTTTTCAATTTGAATTAGTTGTGTCCAAGTAACATAAAAAAATCCAAACTAAAAAGATAGCTAATGTGTTCTTAGATTGTTAATGCCAGGCAAAAACAAATGCAAATGCTGTCTGAAGAATTGAACTTTAAATTCAGGCACAAAAACTGCCTTCAGACAAAGTACCAGAAACATGACCTGAAAAAATTTGAAAAATCGTATGAAATAAGCTACAGTGAATAAAAATCAGGACCCAAAACTTATAAAATCAGGCCTACAGAGATCTCATATATTGAAAGTATAAGACATGAAATATAAAAAAAAGGATTTTAATATGTGTCAGAGCCAAACTTTATAAAATATAAGGGAACTACAAACAATAAATTTTGCCAGCATTTAAATAGTAGATTAGAGGGCCAGCCAAATAGTTCAGCAGATTAAAGTGCCTGCTTAGGCAGATGCAGGGGCTAAGGGTTTGCTCCCCAGCCTGCCATGTTGGCCCTGCCCCCAGGGCACACTGAGACAGAGATTGAGACTGGGTGTGGTGGCCTGTGCCTAAATCTCAGCACTTGGGAGGCTGAAAACAGGAGAATCACTGAGTCTAATCTGTGTAGTGAGACCCCATAGACCCTGTACTAAAAAAATATGAAATAAATATATAAATAAATAAAAAGTAAAACAGAAACAACTTGTTATGGCTTGAATCTAGATGTTCCCTCAAAAAGTCTCATATGCTCATAGCTAGGGCTTTTCACAAGTGACTAGTTCTAGGGTGTGTGATCCTAGGATTAGTACGTGCTGTGATGCTGGCATTAAGGATGCATTACTAAATTAGCCCACTGATTGGTTCAGCATAATTCTGGGTGTGGAAACTAGGAAGGTGCACCCTGGCTGAGATGCCCAAAAGATGGGTAGCTTGGCTTCTGGTCTTTGTTGTTTGCTGCTGCTGCTTGCTGGTTTACTGTCTCCCTCCTGCCTGCCATGAACTGTTTCTCCTCTGTGATAGATAACCTTCTGCCATGCCACCCTGCCTTGAAGCCAGCCAACTATGAACTGAAACTTCTACCAACTGTTGAGCTGCAATTAGCCTCTCTTCCTTTAACTTTAGGTATTGGAAATTTGTCTCAATAACAAGAAAAGTAACAAATATAGAAATTCTATGAATTAAAAATAGGAAATTTTGTCTAGTATTGTCTTTACTATATTTGGAACTCTGGTTCCAAATAAATTTTAGGGATGTTTTCACTAGATCTATGAAGTGTGTTGGTGGTATTTTGATAGGGATTAAATATTGCATTAAATATGAATAACAATTGTGGGAGTATGGCCATTTCCACAGTGTTGGTTCTTCCTATCGAGGAGCAAGGAATATCTTTCCATCTTCTGAAATCCTCTTTGATCTCTTTTTCCAGAGTACTGTAATTCTAAGCAACTACAGCAGTGTGTAATTAAAAAAAAAAACAAAAAAAAAAACTATGTTTGAATACCTGTCATCTTGGTCTTCAAAATGTATGTTTTCTAATGTCATATCAATTATTGCTGTACTCTTTAAAATAAATTTTTAAAAAGGAAGAAAAGGGCCAGGGAGATGGCTCAATGGAATAAGTGCTTCCCTGGCAAGCACAAGGGCCTGAGTTCAATCCCTGGTTCTTCCAGGAAAAAAAAAAAAAAAAGGAAAAAAAGACACAAAAAAGTTTAAGGTTTCTTGAAAGCAAGTGGTAATACGCAATCATATGTCCAATCATATATAACTGTTATCTGTTAATCTGAGCAACAGATTTGACGATAAAAATAGGTATTAGCCATTGTTAATCAGCTATTCTTGGTTTGAAAATCTGTATTGTTGTATGTTACCCTGTTTCTGTCTTTGTTTCTGACTTTCCTTGCTTTTAGTCCCTATAGTCCCAGCTGTTCATAACTGAGGGAAGCAGAACACTTGAGTCTGAGTTTGACACTAACTTGAGCACTGTAGTGAGACCATCTCAGAAAAAGAAAAAAAAATATTAAAGATATAAAACTGCACAGTGACATATGCCTGTAATTGGGAGGCTCAGGGGGTGCTGGGTCCCTTAATGGTAAAGCACTTACCTAGCATGTTGGTCCTCACTTTAATATCTAGTAATATGTGCGTATATGTTCATATGAGCACACACATAACACAGAGGAAAAGGAAATGAAAGGTAGGGATATAACAGAGAGAGTGGAAAAAAGGCAAGAGGTAAAACAGATGATGGCTGAATTCTTGGACTCAGGAAGCCCAGTAAAACCCAAGCAGGCTAACTTAAAGGAAATGCATATATAGGCCCATTTTGGTGAAACTTCAAAACACAAAGACATTATTATTATTATTATTATTATTATTATTTTTGGCAGAACCGGGGATTGAACTCTGGCCCTTGTGCTTGCCAGGGAAGTGCTTATTACACTGAGCCATCTTCCTGGCCCTAACAAAGACATTATTTGAAAAGAATTCAGAGAGTGAAGATAGAAAATATCCACTAAAGGAATTATATTAACAGCTGACTTCATATGAAAATAATGAAAGCTAGCAACAAGGAATATCCTCTACATAAAGCTAATAAGTATAAAACTAAAGATGCATTTAAGACGTTTTAGACTACAAAAGTGAAAAACTGCTACCAATAGATCTTTAATAAAGGAATTGTGAAGGATATACTTCAGGAGAAGAAAAAATACTAGAAAGAAGGGCCACATGCCTAAAGAAATACAAGAAAACAATATCTGAATAGCCTTATATTTTTAAAATGAATTGAATTTGTAATTAAAATCTTTCTATGAGGAAAACAGATTCATCAATGAATTCTACCGAACATTTGAGGAATAGTTCCAATTTTTTTTTGCCTTATGTCTAGAGTCATCCTCTACTGTTTATCTTTTATCCCAGAAGAGGACGCATTTATCCACAATTACCTGTCCTCCATTGCCAAACACTATTCTTAGGGAGCTAGCTCCCTTCCATTTCCAGCTCATAAATATGTGAGTGGTATTGACAGGTTCCTATGGGTGCCCCATGTCTCATGTCAGAAAAATATGATGTACAAGTGACAAATGGCAGGCACTGCCAAATTCCATCTACATAAAAGTAGTAGTTCTTTTCTTTCTCTTGCGTGAATTCTATATGGTCATATGAGTAACTCCAGAAAGGTGAGCCCTAGTTAATCCTAACATACTTATATTTGATTTTTCTCTTTGCAGTTCTTGGTTCTTTACTTCTGTTGAGGTCATTTTCTAAGTAAATCAACTGCATGCAGTCAATGGGACCTGAAATAAATTTCATACAAACTCTTTCAGATAACTGAAAATTAGAGGCATTGAATTTTTTTTTTTTTGTATTTTTTAGGGAAGGGTCTACAGGATATTCAGGGTCTCACTACTAGATCCTACTCGTAGTGATCTGCCTATTTACAACCTCCCAAGAAGGATTACAGGTCTGTGCCACCATGCCCAGTCTCAATTACTGTCTTAGTGTGCCCCAGGGGCGTGGCTGGCATGGCAGGCCTGGGGATCAAACCCCTGGCCTCTGTGCCTGCTTGTAGGCAGTTTAATCTACTGAGCTATTTGGCTGGTCCTGAATTTGTCTTATGTGGCAAGCATAATAACCTTGATCTTGAAACCTTTTAAGGACATTCTGAGAAAGAAAAATTTAGTAGGTTCATAAATATATATATTTATAATAACAGATAATTATTAACAAACCTAAACCGGAAACATCATGAAGTGAGTTGGGCAATAATAGCATTAATTGTAGTGGATATAAATTGTAGTGCATAGTTCTATATGTACAAAATTTAAAATGTTTTATGGGTGAATGAGCAGAATAAACATACTTATCAAGATTGCTGTCAAGTTAATATAGTAAAACCAATTACATATCTATAAACTAACAATAAATTAGATAATGGAATTTAAAAAAGGTATTTTCAACAGTATAAAATGTATCCAAAGAAAAGTAACAAAAGATGTATAAGCTTTCCATATCAAACTATAAAATGTCTTAGGGAATGATTAAAGAAAAAGAGACACTCAATGTTCATGGATTGGAAGACCTAACACAATAAAGATATCGATTCTCCAAGACTGATACATAGATACAGTGAGATCTCAAACAATAGCTTAAGTGTCCCTTCATAGCTTTCCCCAGCCCTTCTCTATCTCTTGACAAAACAATTCAAAACAGTTGCATAGATACACAATGGTACCAAAATAGTAATATATTTGAAAAAGGAAAAACAAAGCAAAGACACTTCTCTATGAGATCCAAGACTGATTTCAGCTACTACAATTAAAATAGGAGAACATAGTCTCAACGTCAGACAGACAAATGGAGTAGACTTAGAGGCCTCCAAAACATACATACATATTTTTGAGCTGAAATACATTATATTATAAATATTATATAAATAATATATTATATTGTACATCAGTATGCACATACAAAAACAAACATGTTGTCAGCATAAAACTTAAAATCCACTTTAGTGTTTTGTAATGGAAAAATGAGGTAACATTTAGGCTAATCTCTGAATAGTTCTCAGCCATGGTTCATCTACATTTTATGTGCTGTTCTTGAAGCCCTGTTGCTGTCCTGACTGTGCATCACCCAGGTTTCTACTGGAGCTGACAGTGTATCTTTCTGTGCAGTGCTTTAGTGCTTCTCTTAACAGCACAAAGGATTACTCTGTGATGTAGAAAGTCTGATCCTCTGAAATCTTTTTTATATTAAACCTGTCTCATTTACTGGAAGCTGACTAGCGAAAGGAAAAAGGAATCTGTAAATATTTTTCCCTTATTGTTTAAGCATTGTGAAAATAGTAAGTTGCATATGTGTAGTGTCATTCCATTTCTTTCTGTGCCATGTGCCCCAAAGTGCAGCATGTAGAATATCACAAGGCATCACACTACAGATCTCTGGAGAATACACTTGCCTGGCATAGCAGGGGCGGCAGCCTCCAGAGAGCTTTGGCAAAGGATGGGCTGCATATGGAGCACAAAATTGTTACTACAGAAGAATATTAGTTTTGAAGTCTTCACCATATGCATGTATGGTTCTTTGTGAGATGCTCAGTAATCAAAGCTAAGAGGACCAGGTAGGAGAAATGTGCTCCTGGGGTACTGCCCCTGGCTCTTCTACTAATTGATAGAACTTTAAAAACTAGGATTAAAAAGTTTATACTTACTTCAGTGCATCTTTTTTCTCCCTTAGTATTTAGCAACTTACACAGTTTTTATTATTGCTAACATGCATATTGCAATGTCAGCTGAATAAGATTTTTTTGTTATATAGTACTTCAGGAATTTTGAAAATGCACTGACTGGGTCTGCCAGATAGCTCAGTAGACTAAAGCACCTACTTAGACAAGTACATGGACCAGGGTTTGATCCTGGGTATGCTGGGCCAGCCTCATCCCCAAGGCACTCTGAGAAGTGACTGAGACTGGGCATGGTGCCATGTGCCTGTAATCCCAGCACTGAGGCTGAAAGCGAGGATCACCACGAGTCCGATCTGTACAGTGAGACCCTGTAGGCCTTTTATTATATACATTTTTTAAAAAAGAAACTGTACTGATCAACATTTAACATGAGAACATGTATCTTTTTTTCACTTGTCTTTATGCATATTTTTCATGAATTTCATGATTTTTATCTTATTATCCCTTCATCTATTAAGTTTGTTCACTATATCTTTTTGTTCCTACTGCAAACAAAGGCTTCCTCACATATTGGTTATAGTGCTATTAATTTTTGCATGTTAATTTTATATTATGCTACCTTATCACATTGTTTTGTTAGAATTAACTGTAAGTAATTATGTAGGACTTTCCAAGTATACTATCAGATCATCTGAAAACAAAAAACTTTTTGTCACACTTTTAATGCGCCTGCTTGTTTTCTATTTTCCAATTGCACTGGCTAATACTTTCAAAACACAGTAGTGATCAAGACAGTGGACTTTCTTGCCTAGTTCTGGACCTTACTGAGAATGCCTTTAGCATTTTTCTTCTAAATAAAAGGCTAGTATTTTGAATTTTTTACAGACTAGCACAGGTGCACATAAGCCCATATATATATTATATGTACATGGATATACATATGCATAGTACTCATGTATATTACATTAACATATACTATTTTAAATACTCATGCATCTTAATATTTTCAATGGATGATATGACTTGTAGGTGGGCCCTTTTGAGATAATAAACATTCAGTCATTCTGATATTGATGAATATATTGTGTTTTAAGACTTCGGTAAGATATAGTGTAGATAGGCATCAGTACTAAATGTGATTCCAGAGGAGACCTACTTGGATAGAATTTTTAATCAAGGGCGGGGGTAGGAAGACTCATAAATGGTAAAAGTAACACAAACACAAAATTAACCCTTTTTACTGTTTTTATCTCATATATTCCTGGGAAACTGGGCTTTTGGTATTTGTGAGTGGTAATAAATAATGTAAAAGTGAGTTGGAAGCTGCAAGACTATTTACAATGTCTTGCTAATCAACTTTGATTTGGAAAGATATTAGTAGTAACAATGATCATGGATATGAGGTGACAACTTCTGAGGTAACCTTGGCATGTCTCAGGCCAGAAGACATGTTCTGGAACATTATAGTGCATTAAAGGAAGAAACGCTGAGCCACCTAGGGGTGAACTTGTTCAGGTAATGTTAATTAGACATGAAGATTGCTTTAGGGAGCCACCACACCACTATGTCACTATGGAAAGAGAAGAGCAAATCACAGCTGGTAGGGACGGAATAGCTTAGACCTTGGGAGATCAGAGATGAGAAGCTATTAACTTTTATTGCACTAAATGTTTCTGAAAGGTTGTACAGTAGTGAATAAAGATGGAAAAATATTTTCACTTTTATACTAGGTGATTATTTTGTATATTTTTATAAATAATTTAAAATATTACCTATATCTGAAATTAGATTTTAAAAATTAACATTCTTGACTGTAAAGCTAGTGACCTGAGGATTTAGAATATAAAGAACTTAATAAAAATGAAAGTTGAGATTTTCTTTTAAAAGTGATACATATAAAATAGTGTGTCTAGCATGAAGACATCTTTCAAGAACATACATAAACAGGAATAGTGCAAGCTGTTAAATTTTTATCTTTATTTAATATAACTCATGAAGGTAACAGACAATTATATTTTAATATAACAAAATGTTATGTTATACCTTTATCATCTACATTTTAAAGGATATTTTGGTATAGCCAAAGATTTATCATTTGTATTTTTACCCATTATTGAAATGTGAAATGCACACTTACAATACCCATACATATTATAATTTCAAAGTTTTAACTAAAACATCTGAATCTCTACAAGTAAAGGCAAGAGTTCTCCTATATCTAAGATAAATACAATATACTACTAATAAAGTGCCAGTGGATTAGACAATCTTGTTTCAACTACCTTTTCGGGGAGGAGGATAAAAGCACATAACAGTATAGAACTAATTGATTTTATCATACCAGTGCAGAATTACTAATATGCATTATGCTTTGTAATAAGCAAAAGTGCTTATTTATAGTAGGTCTAACCATAATAAAGAATTTCCCCCAAGAAAGATCACAACTATGACTTATTTGCTGTTACTACTGAATGTAGTTTAATGTCCAGTTTTTTTAAAAAGTGCAATCTTGAACTGCGGCAAACCTAATTCTACCAATATCAAGAAATGGTTTTAAGGACTTTCTATAAATAAATCTTTTTTACTGTAAAATAGGTTTCTACTTGTTATAAGGAGAGGAGAACAGTGCTGAACGAATATGGCAGAGGAGCTTGGCAATAAGGATATTTCTTGTGAATGAAAACTTGGTATGAATTGCTAAAAGATACATTTTTCACTTAAGGAAAACATTTATTAGACATATACAGTACTTTTCAGGCACTTGACCTCACTTGGTAGTTAAGTTGGTGTTCAGATGTTTATTTAATGGAAAAACACTGAGTTACACCATGATTTCAAGCCATGTTCCACAGAACATCTGTGTTCCACAAGCCAAATCCAAATGTTCCTGCTAAAATCAAATAATGATGTCATATACCCAATTTGGACAAAGAAGTTTAATGGATTAAACCTAATAGATTGAATTTTATCAATTTTAGGATTTCTGTCACGAATTTTTCTTGGATCTTTGTTGGTTATTCCTTTGCAGAATGTTAGCAGAAAACAAGCTTAAAACCTATGAAATACTGTGTTTAAATGACATTGGAAAATTTACAACTTTATTAGTATAATATACTGCTTATGGAAATATGCTTATATTTTTGCTCTTATACTACCTAGAAACCATATTTCCACATACTAAAAGTGTTTCTAGCTCATATAATAGAATTCAGTATGTAAACATTTTAAGGTACCCAAAGGAGCATGATGAATTTTCAGTCTTTGTTCAGAAATACGTTTGAGAACCTGCAGTATCTGTCTCTGAAACTATCTTTGGGTTCCATGCCAAAGGAATGCTATCAGATATATCACTAAGGACAGGGTTCTGAGGTAAGACTGCCAAATTCTATCCTAAAATGAAAAATATGGCAAAATTCCAGTATAGTTGCTACTAAGGTTTCTATTTTTTCTTAAATACTCAGCATATAGTTTAAATTATATGTTCATATAAAGAATTTTAATGTATGCATTACAGTATTACAATTTGGAAAATTTTGCTTTATACTTTCAGGCAGTTAGCTTTAAAATAATGAAACTTCAACTCTTAGCATGAACAGCCCTGAGAATAATGAATTCAAATTATAGCTCAACTACAATAATGTAATAAAAAACTCTTAAACTAGAAAGACAAATTTTGGAAAGGTTGTAAATTAAAAAAAATTACTAAAGTTGAGGCACTACCAGACTACAGTACTTTTAATAGTTGGAAGGACTTTAGAAAAAGAATAAACATACAAAGCTGTGTGTTCATATGTACTCACATTGTGCTGGAATAAAATATTTTGTCCCCAAACTTTACAGTCTAAACATTTTATTGCAGCATGTCTTGTTAGATGGATCATGGTCTGGCTGCAGAAATTTTGCTACTTTATATAAAGTACTGACACAGAAATTTGAACACTAAGGGAAACAGAGTCAAGAGCTCAGTTAACATTAATTTCTTCAAGTGATTGACAGTGCTTGCAGGGGAACATGTAATAATTAAGTCCATGGCATAAATATTAAGTCAAAGCGGCAATGATTGGTTTATGTGAGAGGATATACAACTTTTTAGCAGATAAAGCACAACAGTCTTCACAGTAGAAATAAAACATGTTCTAGAAAGAAACAAATATTCAACCTGCTACTGTCTAAAAATTGGTAAAATGTATACAGACAAAATGGTGTATTATTGTATAACCTATCACCACATAGTCTACATTTTATATATGATAACTTGTGATATTTAACATTTGCTACAAAAAGGTACAACAGTACTAGGAATCAACTTTTAACATTTCTCTGATGTCAAAAAAGAACAATGTCGGTTCTATGTTAAAAAATATATGTTCCCTGCTTCCTTGTAATACAATTTATAAAGCTTTACTAAGTGAAATATTTTGTTCTAGAGAAACATCTATTGATTTATGTGAAAATAAACAATCCTATATCTTTAAAGTCTATACATATATGTTAGAATATTTACACTTCATATAATATTTAAAATGAAATATTTATGCATAAATAGATTTTTCCATTCAGGATATGGAGATAGAGACGCATTATTATCATTTGAACACCCTTCTATCACAATTGCAAATACATTTATGCAAAGTTTGACAAGTTATGGAGAATGAGGGCATGCCAATCCAGAACTAATACTATATCAGAACATTAATATGGTTATAACTGGGGACAGATGAATGACCAGCAAGCAGCATAGATAAATAACTTTATGGACATCCTCTGGGTAACTATCATCTGGTAACAAATAAGATAAACATCAGAGATTAGAGTACTAAGAAGCTAGAACAGTGTGTAGTAGTTACTTAAAATAGAATGCTGGAAAGAATTCAGCCCAATTAATTGTGCTTTGAATGGGCAAAAGGTAAAATGTCATACTAAAATCCACTAACTACAATCTCAGCATTTCTTGTGCTTTAGAATTCTCTTTCTTACCTTTCTCTTAAAGTACCTTGCATCTTTTTCAAATGGGTTTGCTTAGGTCAAGATAAAATTTTAAAATATGCACACATTAAGCAACTAAAACTTTGGAATCCTGCATACTGAATGTTATTTCTAGTTTGATTAGATATGTATGATATACTTTCCTTTAGATGATAAGAACAACTGTCTGGCTAAAGCATTGTGGGAAAGATCTTATAAACAGTTTTAGAGGATCAAGGCATAATGAGACATAATGATTTTCTTCCAGGGTTCACTCAAATACAACGATTGCTGTCAAGTCAACTCTTGTAACAGTGTCTAAAATTCTAAAATAATATACATACAGGCTAAAAGACTAAGTAGAAAGGCAATGGTATCGCATAAAATACTTATTAAATAAATCAGTTTAGAAAAAATTTATGCACTTAATTTTCAAATAAAGTAATATTTCTTCCATGATTTACTTTCATTTCACTTTAGACAAAAATGTACACAAATTTAAGTCAATAATTCATATCAATTTGACTTCACAGTTCTAGTCTAACAAATATTTAACATATAAAATTCTACTTAAAATGATTAGAAATGCACATTTATTGATAAATATCAATATGCATCAGTGTGCTTAGAGAAAGAATACTGCACAGTACCCTATTAAGCAGGTAATCCTTTCAGTGTTGGGAGATGGAGGCTCAGAGACAAAAAAGGCAAAATGCAACTAAAAAGTCTCTTCCTGCTTTTTCTGCTGATTATAAAGATCTCAAATTAAAAAAATATAGTCTTAGTAACTTCTTTTGCCAATGTCCTTTCTATATTCTTTATAATCTGACTTGTTCATTTTTATCAAACAGTTCAATGTCCTTCTGTCAAATATAAGCAGATACTAAAACCACTGCACAATTACATTAAGTTGCATAACATTTTGCAAAGAATAGTATATGTGATGACACATGGCTATCAAAGTAAATAACACTCTGATAACATGACTTTCATTTACAGATTTGTGTTTGTCACACAGGCTGGAAACTGACAATTCCAATCCACAATCTACAATTCTGATCCACAATATTCTATATTAAATCTGCAACTAATGGGAACAATTTAACTTAAATGTGGTACTTCAATACCACAAGATGCTACACTGATTTAAAACCCAGGTTTAGTAATCACTTAAGTAAAACTTAGGAATGATTTCCTCAGACAAATCACATCTGCTGAGGTTGTCCTGTCTATTTCTTGGACTTACATACTGAAAACCACAGGAATGTCATAGGAAAGAAACCTATGAAATTGAAAAAAAATCATACAGCTTAATTTTTTAAAAGTTACCAATTGCCTGCAAAACCAACCCAGCACAACTGAGAAAGAGAGAGAGAGAGAGAGAGAGAGAGAGAGAGAGAGAGAGAGAGAGAGAGACAGAGACAGAGACAGAGACAGAGACAGAGACAGAGAGAAAGAAGGACAGATAGAATATGAGGCTGCTTATGGAGGCATAGCTTTGGTGACAATTAGAATCAAACTTTATATCTTCAGTTGATCCAGACCTAACCAGTTTGGTCATGTTTCATGTTCTCATTATTTGCAGGGCTTTATGGCTACAGCATACTCTTCACTCATGGCACACATGACAGACACCTAGAAGAAAACATGTAGGCAAAAACTTACTCAGAAGGCAATCATATCGGAGATATACTGGGCTCACCATATATTATTACCTATCTGTGTGTATTTCATGTTGAAAAGGAGTAATCCAAAGCAAATAATCTACTTTTTTTTTTATAGTTCTCTAAAACAGAATTTCTCACATTATGGTTTTACAAGAGAACTTCCAAGCAACAGGCAAAAAGGAACTATAAGTATTTCAACATTTCCTAGATATTATACTTCTGAAAACTGCCAGCAGAGTACACCTCCTTCAGTCTTTACTACTCCTTAGCATCCTTTTCTAGCCTTAAATATAGCTTACATTTAGGTCTGCAAAGCAAACATGGAGCTGATAGTGTCCATACAGCAAAAAATGAAGTTCAATACTTTCTTTGGTAACTGCTTTTGAAGATCATATTCAACATTTCAGAAGTACTTTTAAGACGTATTTCAATATGCAGTATTTCATGCAAAATAGTTTAGTCCAAAGTTCTTATAGAATAGTTTTTAAAATAGTGTTTCCATAGATCTTTACCTGTACATCTTCACCTGCATTATATTTTCCTTCTATTTCTTTGCCTAGTTCACCTTCTGGAAGTTTAAGATCTTCACGGACTTCACCAGTTTCTGTCAGCAGGGAAAGGTAACCATCCTGAATGCATATCAGCTATTAGAAGAGATTGTATTATTTGCACTCATTAGATTATACTCATTCCTTTATAATGTTTGCATAGTTAAACTGCAATTCACCTTGATTTTCATAAGTACACAATAATACATTAACATTTTATATAATTAAAATGACAAAATACAAATGTATATAATATAAAAAGGAGTATAAGTTACCTCCTTTCTGTATTCTCCCTGTTTAATTTCTATATTATTAAGCAATTTAGGCTTCTTTAAATGTATCCTGAAGTGTTTATAATTAGGTACACAGTAAATATCATTGCTTTTCAAATGGGGAATTTTTCAGCAAGCTGTTTATAATTAACAATATTTTAGAAATCTTTACAAATCAGAAAATGTATTTTCTGATATAAAATACATTGTGTCAGTATAGGCAAGTGCATTGATATAAAGCATTTATACTGACTTCCCTTGTGTAATGTACATACATATACAGCATATATAAATTATGCCTCAAAGTAAACAAAAAATGAAGGAAACTTTTATATCATTTTTTACCACTACTTTATCTCCCTTAATAAATAAATTGAGAAGAAGATAACATATATGATAAGTGTAAAAATGGGAACAGATTTACCTCGGAGCCATGTAGAACATCACCTATATAAAATAGTTGCATTAAAAAATAAAAGAGGAAGATGAAAGAAAGGAAAAAGCCAAAGCAAATCTGACCAAGCCTCCTCATCTCACTATCAAATTGCAAGGAATACATGGAACAGAAGAACATTAAACAGGAAATGTAATTAGTAAAATCCAGGCACTGAGCAAGTCAACATAACAAAAGATCCAGTTTTTCATCAAAAAAGCTGCAGACATACACACAACCTAAGTACATGTGTGAGCAAAGAAAACATATACTTAAGAGACATGTCAATCAATTCCAGTGTGTGGACCTTACATAGGCTCTGCTTAGATAAACTATACAACAAAAATAATGACCATAACATTCAATGAAGCAAAACAATGAAAATATACCAATGGGATACTAGAAGATATTAAGAAATTAATAACTTTTTACATATGATTTTCTTTGTAGTTCTTAGCTTTTAGCAATGTATAATAAACACTTGAAGGTAAAATAATATATAGGATTAGTTTAGGATACACAGGTCTAGGAACCAAAGGTGGTGGCTGTTTTCACTATTACCCTTAAAAACACTGTAGCGAAATACTCCTTATCACTGCAACACTGGGCACTACTGGCTCACAGGTTTTCTATTCCTCAAGAGATATGTTAATCAATTTCACTGCGTGGATCTTACATAGGCTCTGCTTAGATAAACTATACAACAAATATAATGACCATAACATTCAATAAAGCAAAAGAAACTGGTCTCACAAGGGAGCACAAGAATTTCAGAGAGTATGCTAAAATGACAAAAAGACTTAATAAAAGTTCAGGAAAATTCATAGCATCATTATTTTCTTTGTCACTGTTGCTTTCAGTTGCAACAGTAAAATTCAGTTCATATCTTAAGACACAAAACAATTACCATTTATTTGAACAAGACTTTTAGAATTAATAATGATAATTTTGGCAATTCACTAATAACCTAAAGGTTTATAATATGTACTTGATGTGTCCTATACTATATTGTTTTCCTCCTTAGAAAATGTTCTTCAAATGATAGATAAATCTTGAAGAATGCATAAAAGGCATTTAACTTTTAGTGGGGTGCATAGCAACAAAGAACTGTGAAATTTATGATCAAGGGAGTAAGGAGACTGAGCAGGCATTTATCAATTTCGGGATTCAGAAAGGTATCTGAAATGTATTTGAATTTTACAGCATTACTGAACCCTATACAACAGTAACTACTTTTAGAAGTAATGGAAATTAGCAAATCTAATCCAGGTAATCTTGGAAAAGAAGAATCAGAAGACATTTTTTCTAAACTTATGTTAAAAATACATAATATTGAAACTAAATGATAATATGCTTCTTCAGAGATTTACGTTTTAATTATTACAATGAACAGATATACTACACATATTTCACTTTAGCTGGCTGCCAAACTGGCACTCAAAATACGAGTTCAGCAAATACAAAGAGCTATACATAGCCAAGTAACAATAAAAGTAGGAATTTGATCAAGTCTCTTGGACAGATGAGTGAAGACTAGCCTAGCACAACAAATATAATGGAAATGGTTCACAGAACTATTTTTTAAAAAATGAACAGAAATAAGCAGCACATGTTGACTTGAGAATGAGGAAGATATGAACATTTACTATTCTGGGTATTGTTATAAGTATTAAAACTCAAAAATCCCATGACAATGTATGTCTTATTTGTATCCTTATTCAATAGTAAGTTAAGGTAACACAGGTTAAATAATTTGCTAACTAAGGTCATACACCTATTTACTTCTTTTTTAATGTATTTAGTACAGGGTCTACAGGGTCTCAGTAAATGGACAGGACTCACAGTGATCCTGTTTTCAGCCTCCCAAATACTGGGATTACAGGTTTGCCGCCTCACCCAATCTCAATGGCTGTCTCAGCACACCTGGCAAGCCAGGAATCAACCCTTGTCCCTGTGTCTGCCTAAGCACGTGCTTTAATCACTGAGCTATCTGGCTGGCCCTTATTTAGTGCTTTAATAAAAGATCTGGATTCAAACAGTCTGGCTTAAAAAATTATCCTTTAATCCACTATGCTATATGGACCACATAAGGGGGAAGAGTAGGGGAAAAAGTGAGACACTTGTCTCGGGTGTGAAGTTAAGACATGAGAAAAAAAAGCAGTAATCAAACATTTTAATGTATTTAAAAACATTAAGAATATAAAATTGCATGATGAACGAAATACTGAAATTTAAATGAAAGGATCGGAATTAGAAATGTTTCCTTTTGTGTAGAGGTTGTTACTATGAGCCTTGTCACTGGAACGACACTTGTCCTTGTTTAAACTTTTGCACATAAAGCAAAGACATCATTCATTCCACTTGTTAAAATCTAGCCTGGACCTGCATACATGAAACTAAAGCACCAATCAAATTTTTTCTTTATATTAAATTCTGAGCTCCAATGAATGACTAGGTGTATTACATGAACTATTGCACTAGCTTTCTGAAACATGCAACAGTGGCAAGCATTCTATAGTGCATTTGAATATTTTTTGCTATAATAAATATTGAATATTCAAAGTATCTTATTTTACAGTGAGAAGAAAAACTCATTTTGGAAAAAGAAAATTCTATGTTCAGTCTATTGTGCTATCTTATCA
Organism: Ctenomys sociabilis; assembly: GCA_004027165.1. Classification (NCBI taxonomy): domain Eukaryota; kingdom Metazoa; phylum Chordata; class Mammalia; order Rodentia; family Ctenomyidae; genus Ctenomys; species Ctenomys sociabilis. The sequence goes on from PVKA01004674.1 coordinate 23,228, forward strand.
CATTACCATAATGAATAATTATGCATGCAATTGTTTATTGAGCAATTACAATTTATCACATCTAAATTAAGTGACCTAATAATAATTGTGTGATTAAGTGAATTTTAATATAGGATAGGAAAGCAGAACAGTGCAACTGTTTGGTATATATATACTTATGGGAACCATTTTCTGTTATTCCTAACAATGTTGTTTTATAGATTGTATTTATCATTTTATGTACATATATATTTATATATCATGTATATAGATGCTTTTGGATTCATTTGTATCTTGTGTACTGAGTATCTATGTTCTCTCCCAAATTCATATGTTGACACCTATTTGCTTTTTTTTTTTTTTTTTTTTTTTTTTTGCAGTACTGGGGATTAAACTCAGGACCCTGCGCTTGCCAGGCAGGTACTTATTCTACTGAGCTATCTCCCCAGTCCATTGTTTTATAGACTGGAAGCAAAGGGTAAAGAAGTTTCATAACATCCCAAATCATGGAACTAGTATGTGGTAGAATTAGATCTACTTGATTCAAAAAATCCACTTGAGGTTATAGTACAACAATTTTAAGTTTTTCAAGAACTCCAAAGCAATCTAACAATATTAAGAAAGTAAAATTATAAAATATTTGCTAGATTAAAAGGTATGCATATCAGCAGAATGAAAGCAAATCCTTGGGTAAATCCAATTGATGACATTCTTTAAAATTTTACATAATACAATAGAAGGTATGGAAAGAAGGCAGTTTAAGTTGAATAGAAAAAAATCTGTAACACATTTTTTTACTATATAAGCTTAACAGAAGAGTTCAATATATGGTATGCTTGATACAGACATTAACAGTTTTCAAGAACTGCTGTAGTTAGGGTCAATTTGAGCTTTCACATCCTATGAGGTCAACTGTTTAGGCTGTCATCAATACTACAAAAAATTAAATACTTTGAAATATGACTGATCTGAAAGTATAACTATATTTATTTATTTTTGGCAGAACCGGGGATTGAAGTCAGGCCTTTTCCCTTGCCAGGCAAACACTTATTCTACTGAGCCATCTCCCCAGCCCCCTATAACTAGATTTAAAACTTGAACTTTACACTTGCAATTTAACAAAAAGTGATAGCATAGTCACTGAATATATGTAACATAATTACATAGTTTTTGTATTTTCTTTATTATATTCAGTGACTGTGTATTATAGAGACTGTTTTTATTTTCTTTTTTGTGGCATTGGGGCTCAAACCAAGGACCTTGTGTGTGCTAGGCAAGTGATCTACAACTAAACTACATCCCTAGCCCTTTAAAACTTTTTTTCTTATTTTGAGACATGGTCTTGCTAGGTTGCCCATGCTGATTTTGAACCTGTGATTCTCCTGCTTCATGGTCTGGTGCAACTGAGATCACAGGCATGAGTACCATGCCTGACTTATTTTTTATATTTATGGCTTTCAACTTATTTTCCTAATTAAGACTGCCAAATCTTGACTCAACTTCATTGATAAAAAAACTTAGTTGGGTAAAGCCTGAATTTCAATAATTTTCTTGAAAGCATAGGTCTGATTAGTACAAAGAAATAAAACATCAAGAAATGATCTAAATTTGAAATATTTTACACTATTAAGAACTGTAATTTTATCGAAAACCGAACTTAGTCACAACATGCAGTGGGTTGGTCTGAGAAATGCTGAAAATTTTTAAAATGTAAGAGTGTTTTCCAATTTGTAAGGTAAATGGTGTCTAGTGTGGCAACTGCTTAAAAAAACCTACAAAATACTCTTCAGTTTTGTTAAATCATTTCTGCTAGTAGAAAGTACTTGCATCTTTAAGAAACAACAGTTTAAAGAAATTAGTACTTACTTGATAATCATTTCTTTTAATATTTGGAACATCCATGTTGTGAGTAGAAGGACAAATATCTTCATATTTTTTCCCTGTGAAAATATCAATTCCAACAAGGTGTACCTAAAAGATGACAACAGGAAACTTGTTTAATCTCTGTCAAGTATATCACTCATTACATACACAAGGGCACAATACCAATGCTAATTAAGACAGATTCTCCTTTTCCAAGGTCATCTAATTTTACTTTCCTAAAAAAAAAGTAGTGGTCACAGAATTGAGAGGTAGTGAACACTAAACAGTATCATGTAAAGATTTATTACAATATAAAATGCAGTAATTTAATTAAGGAATACATAAGTAAAGCGCTTTCTTAGAACTGTTAAAACAGGTTTCTTATCTGTGACTGAATACATCTCTTAGGTCACTAGGATTCAAGAAAGTTTCAATGCCCAGTTAGTGAAACATTATAAAGGTCCAAGAAAGGAACATTATCTTTAAGCATTCAAATAGCTGATCACTCAGTAATTGAAGGAAGATAAAAAAGTATTAAATGTTATTAAAAATTTATGGAATTTTCATGGTCTATAATTTAATATAAAAGATAAAAATCTCAACGACGAAGCCAAAGAATGACTTGGAAGGTCACTTACTTTGGCATGACCGTGCTTTCCAGTTTTGGAAGTTGACATCTCCACTATTTTGCATGGTCGTCCTTTGAGCACCACGAAGCCGTTTTTGCGCAGGGCCGAGCACTGCATAGGGTAAGTGCTGGAAGCTCCAGCATCGCCAGTAGTAAAATCAATTTCGTCCGCCATGGCTGGGCTAAGGAGATGGCAATTCTTCCGTGGGTACTACGCAAAAAGTTTTAGTTTGGTTTTTACAAAGGAGCACATGAGGATGGCAATGCCTCATTTCGGGCACACTAGGGGCCAAGCGTCACGGTGCGTTATTTTGCATTTACACAAAGAACGCCCACTCAAGCGTAGTGGGTCCTTTCTAACTCTGGCCTCTGCAAACTTTTCCAAGCACCAGTGGGATGGTGCGGAGGGAAACGGCAGAGGAGCTGGCTTGCTGGGGATACCCTCAGCCGCGCCGGCGACTGCAAGTTCCGGTGCCCATCGCCCCACTGTACAAGCCCGCGACCTTCCCGCACCGCGCCCGGGGCCCTCCGCCGCCGCCCGCTCTCACTGCGGGGCCCAGCCCAGGCCGCACGTCCCCGCCAGCCGCAGCACATGGCCCTCGGGCAGAGGGCGCGCACGCCGCCCTGCACCCGCAGCGGCGGCACCGGCGTTCCCCGTACTGCTGACATCCCGGGCTCGGCCTGGCCCGGCCCGGCTCCGCAAGGGCCTGACGGAGCCCCGGCGGGTCCCAGGCTTGCCTCCCTTCTCCCATCCATCCTTCCTTCTTGCCTCGGTCAGCGCTGGGCGCTGGACGCCCGTCTCCGCCCAACCTGTCCAGTCCCAGCCCTGCCAGGTTCTCCCCGGATCTTCACCTTTCAGCAAGCTCAGAGCGCCTTTCGCGCGGGTCCCCTAGAGCTGCTGCTGCTGCGGCGGGGCCGGTAGCGGCCGCAGCAGCTCAGAGAGACGGGGCGGGGCCGCCACTCTTTCCACACCCTGGTCTCCCCGCCCTTTCCCGCCCCCACCCCAGCCCCACTTCCGGGATAGGCCCTGGCGCGTCAGAGGCACCGCCCTCAAGAGCTACCATTGGCTGTCAGATACCCGTCGCCCCACCCAGTCACGTGAAGCATGCCCTGGCAACCCCACGTGCTGTGGATTAGTGCACTTCCGGCGTGCAGTGAGCTTTGAGGGGTCTGGCTGCTGAGTGAAAGCTCCTCGACGAAGCACCTGGCTTTCTTCAGCGTGAGCTCAGGCCCTAGTCGATATTAATGAGGAGTCTCGCTCCTGGTGGCCTCTGCCCTTAGGTTAGTGGAAGTTATCATGTTTCAGCTTTCACCACAGGCGAGTCGAGGGAATTCTCCGAGTGGCCTGTGTGGCTGTGGAGAGAACTGAGGGTTCGAGTTTATGCTTCAGTGTGTAGCCTCCCTTGGGTTTGCAAGCCACGCGAGCTCCTTGAAGGAGAGCTCAGGTGCAGCGTTTCACAGACTGGCGCCGCCACTTGAGGTCCGTCCCTGATAACTCTCCGTCCTGTAGTGAGAGTTTAGTGGCGACTGGCGTGTAGTGCGCGGACGGGTGGGGACTCCAGAAATATACCACAGTAAAATGCCTAACCCAGTCCTTACAACCCAGCCTTTCTGTCTTGGCATTCCTTCGAGTTTGGGTTTTTCCACACATTAGAAACCTCGTTGGATTGATTTCAAAATTGACCCAGAGCCTCTAGGTTAGAGCCTAACTTTTTTGTATTATTAGAATGATTGCAAATATTCAGGAAGGAATTACATAGTGTGTTGAATGTTTCATCTGTGTTATATGTTTGTTTAATCTTTTTTTTTATTAAAGATTTATTTATTTGGTACAGGGTCTCACCTCACAGCTTAGACTCTAGTGATCCTGTTGTCTCAGCCTCTCCAGTACTGGGATTATAGGCATGTATATCAGTTACTCTTGTCCCGTTGCTGGGACAAATACCCAACACCCAAAATGAAGGCAGAAAACGTTTATTTAGCTCAGTTACTGGAAGTTTCAGTTCATACTCAGCTGGCTCCAAGACAGACTAGCACATGGCAGAGAGCAAGACCAAAATGGAGGATTAGCAGCAACAATGACAATAGAGAGGAAGTTTGTCTCTCTTAAATTGCATTCAAGCTATCAGTCCTAGGCTGGGGGAAGTACTCACACTCATAATCCCAGCAGTACTAAAACCCGTAATCCCACGGGATCATGAATTAATCTTAAACTCTGGAAGTCCTCGCTCTATGACTGCATGAGGCTTTGAGGGGACACGTAGACACAAACCATAACAGTGTGCACCACCAAAGCCCAGTTTCAGTGGCTAGTGTGGGGCGAGCACAGCATGCAGTATCAGGTATTGAACCTGGGTCCTTGAGTTTCCAGGCCCATCCCCCAAGCCCACAGAGCTATCTCCCCGGCCACATGTTTACTTTATTTTGAATTGGTGGTAACTCTTCTGGTTAACCTTTTATTAGAATTTTATAAAATTGCCCACCTTTGACAGGTGTAGACAAAGGAAGGGGTGTAGAAAGAAAAAATCATGATGTGTGTGTATAGACAGTACAGTTGGGATAGATAACGCTGTGCTTCTACATAATCCTATGAGAGTCAAGATCTGCACTAATGGTGGTTGGACAGGATATTATGTCGGCTTCTAGTACTATGGTCATCCACAAGGAAAATAATTATTGAATTTTTGATATAATTCAGGTATAAAAAATAAGATAAGTAAGCAGCTACACTCTTAATTTACTGATAAGAGACATATGCTATAATAATATCTGTAAATATAATATCATGTATGCACCTTGTACAATACCAAAACATTATAAAAACAGTTTGCAATGTATTAATTTATCAAATCTGTATTGTTAAGGTGTCTTGAAACTGTCTGATTGACATTTGTAGTTCAATAAAATAAAAAAAAGAATTTTATTTTATTTTATTTTATTTTATTTTTTTTTTGTCTTTTTGAGACAGGGTCTCACTATGCAGTTCAGGCTGGCCTTAAGCTCACTTTGTAGCTCAGGCTGGTCTTGAACTCACAACAATCCTCCTGCCTCAGCCTCCTGAGTGCTGGGATTACAGGCGTGCGCCACCACGCCCGGCTAAAAAAAAGAATTTTATAAAATTTATTTTTATGTATCAGTTTTAAAAAATCATATCACCACTACTATAATCAAAATATTTTCTTCATTCCAAAATAACAAGGTAGACTATATATTTAGCACCCACACTTTTGGAATCACCATATTAATCAAGACATGCCTTTGCTTATAAGGTGCTTAGAATCTAGGGCAGGAGATAGCCTACCAATTTTAAAAGCTAAAGCAAATGATAATAAAGAAATACAGTCTGAAAAAAGAGCTCTCCTTCATATAGTATCTGACTACCTAAAACCCTTTTTAAAAGATGAGATTAACTTCAAATATATTTTATTTAGTCAAATAAATATATCTGAAATATTCACGTATAACCAGTATAAAGTTATTGTGAGGATATTTTATATTTTTTTCTGTAGTCCTTCAAAATCTGGTATATATTTTGCACTTAACAAGACATCTTAATTCACTTTAGCCATATTTCAAGTGTTTAGCAGGTGTTTGTGGCTGTTGGCTATTACATTGAACATCACTAAGCTAGAATACCACTTCTCTGCTGCTCTGGGAATGACAGCCTAATGTGAGATTTGAGAAGTGGGTAGAAATTAGCAATGGGAAGACTTTTGGATAAGAAGTTTTATGCGTGCAAGCAGGCGCAGGAGCTGGGAATTGGATTTCCAGGCCAGCCCTGCCCCCAGGGCATGCTAAAACAGCAATTGAGAGTGAGTGTGGTGGTGCAGGCCTGTAATCCTAGCACTTGGGAGGCTGTAAACAGGTCCATCACTAAGAATCCAATCTAGTAGTGAGACCTTGAACACCCTATAGACTCTTCTCTAAAATAAAAAATAAAAAAAAGAAAAGGCAATGTTAGCCAAAGAAAATGGGGATACAAGGGCCTATTATATGTAACAGAATCATAAAGTCTTTCTTGGGAAAAAAATTTTGGGCGGGGGAGATAGTTCAGTGGCTTACGCATCTGCCTGAGAAGTGCAAGGTCCTGAGTTCTATCTCCAGTACCCCCCCAATTTTTTTTTTTTTTGTATTGCAAAGGGCTTAATGTTTCTCAGTTACTCTGTAAAGAGTGATAGGTATATTTAAACTCTCCCAAAGCCATTAAAAAAGTTATTTAATCATATAAGAAAATGAAACTTTAAATCCGAAAAGACCAATCTCTGATACAGAAATTTTTAGGGGTAAAACTATTAGAAGTAGGAGGTCAATTATAAAGAGAATAATTATCTGTCAACAAAATGCTTAGTGTGTAAAGACAGAAAGCAGACAGTTATAAATAAAAAGTGGAGATATTGTCATAATTCAGTGCTGGGGAATGAAATATGCATAGAATGTAAGGAAGAGGCAAGAGTCTAGGTATGACTCTGGTTATGGCAAGAATAATTGTGTAAATGGTGGTACCATTTATTGAGAAAGGATAAACAAGTTTCCAAGAAAAGTAGAGTTCACTTTTGAGCTGAGTTTAAGATTCCGTGGGAAGGAAGTCTATCTGAAATAGACATACATTTGTGAATCATCAATGTATAGATGACAAAGTATATAAATGGTTGAAATCTTTTGGGGGTGTGTACAGAGAAAAAGCAAGAAAACCTAACACAGAACCCTGTCATATTAATAGACAAAGGAAGAGAATGAGAAAGAGTATTGTATTTCTAAGAATTTTTTTTGTTGTTGTTGTTTTTTGTGGTAAGCAATAGAAACCAACTCATTGATTTAAGAAGCAAGAATAAAGGATTGATAAAGAAGAACTCCAGGTTTGAAAGGAATCCTGAAAGGACAAAAACCATACAATTTTACAAATAATATAGAAAGAACCATTGTATAATCTCATCTGAAGTCACTAGAATGAATAAGCTTTGTCAGTAGAGAGAGTCTAAGAATTAATGTTCGGGGAGATGACATTCTAATTGCTGTGGTTTTAATTTCTTTTCTACCTTTTCCCATTAGTCCTGTTTCTATCTTTAAACTCTCAAGGAGTTTCCATGGTGTAATTTATTAAAATTGAGGAACACTGAATTCAAAATAGAATTAACCAAACTATATGTTATTTTAAATAGCTGCATAAACAACATGTATTAGCTATCACTGTAATAAATATCTGAGTAATTAACTTATAAAGAGAAAAGATTTATTGTAGGTCACAATTCTGGAGGTTTCAGTCCATAATCAGTAGACTCCACTGATTTTGGGTCTGTGGAGAGGCAGCATATCAGGGTAGGAGTGCATAGCAGAGCAAAACCTCATGTTCTGGAAACAAAGGCAAAAGAAGAGTGGAGCCAAGGTCCTAAAATCTTCGTTATGAGCACATCCCCCATAAACTACATCTCTTTTTCTAGGCTCCACCCCTTAAACATTTCATAGCCTCTGAAGAGCACTATTGTGGAATCCTGGCTTTTAGCACCTAGGTCTTTGTAGGAACACTCAAACCATTGCATAACACATTGACATATATACCCACACCAGCATTATTAACCTTGTTTAATTTTTATTTTTCCAAATGAACTTGGTTCATCTTTATAAGCATGCAACAAAACAGATTTTTTTTTTAGTTGAGCTGTGGCTCTTGTTAAAAGCATCCTGATTCCTACTCATGTTTTATGATGGTGGCTTCTAAATTCCTTTCCTAGACAATAAAGAATGGTGAAGGGGAAATTTATAACCAAGTCACATTGATTGCTAAACATTACACAGAAGTATTGGTATGATATAAACCTGTTTAATTTTTTAAAATCTTTTCTCCATGACTGTGTTCCCCTCTTTTCCTCAAATAATTTTCATGTTTTTTCCACATTTTAAAACTTGTTTACTGAATGTTCATTTTTATAATTCAAATCATTTGAACAAAAAATGGCACTCAGATTAAACTCAATTTTTCAACATGCAGGGTACTTAGGACCCCCTTGGATTTTATCCTAGAGTTCACCCTTCTCCCACCCAGGCTCCTTCAACAACACATTGTTTTCCTTCTCTCAGAGCCAAGTAGGAAGATGATAAAGAAGGAGCAAACTTCTTTGTTTTTGTAATGTTCTATTCTTTGATATGAAAGGTGTATCACAGTCATTTAAACTTGATCCAAGTTCTTTGTATTTTGCAAAGCTAACTAGCTGTCAGAGAGCAATACTTGTGGAATGTATAGTGCATACGGGTGGTGTGTGGGTCATTATAATTAGCCCATTTGCTCCTTCTGATTTATAGTTTCTTTAGAAGGTAGTGGACTTTTCTCTTGCATTTCTATTCTTCTTCAGTTTTGATGTACCAAATTTCTCAATCTTAGCCATATTGAATTTGTTCCACATGACTGAGGAGGATGCAGAGTGAAGTACATGAGAAAGACGAGTCCAGTCTTCCACTAGCCAACACCAAGTCTTTTTCACCCCAGTGCTGGAAGTTGCACATGCTAGACAAGTGAGCTCTATCTGCAGCCTTCTATATTTTTGGCTATAGTTGTTCCTTCATTATCTGCAGTTTTGCTTTCTATGACTTTATTCATTATGTAATGTCAATGATGGTTGAAAATGCTAAAGGGGAAATTCCAGAAATAAATACATTTTTAGTTTGCATTGCATGCTGTTCTAAGTAATGTGATGAAATCTAAGGTCATTGTTCTCTGTCTTGTCTGGGACATAAATCATCCCTTTATGCAATATATCTATCCAATATACATTATCCACTTATCAGCAGATATCACAGTTATCAGATCAACTCTTATATCACAGTGCTTGTGTTCAAGTAATCTTTATTTAATTATGCCCCAAAACACAAGAATAATAATGCTAGTAATTTCAGTATATCCAAAAGAAACTAGTGTTTTCTTTAAGTGAAAAGGTGAGAGTTCTTGACAAGGAAAGAAAACCATTATACATTGAAATCACTGGTACTTATGGTAAGAAGAAATACTTATAAAAATTTGAAGAAGAAAAAAGTAACTTATGCTATGCATTTCAAACTGTAAAACTTATGACCATAGTGTATGGTGTTTAGTTAAAACAAAAATGTAATTGAATTATAGGCTTTGCTACTTTCTGTAGTTTTAGGCATTCACTGGTAAGGAGTAGTATGTATATGAATTAAGAGATCCCTGTAATTTTGTTTATGGTCAAACCTTTGCTTCCTGGTAGTTTAATTTTGCATTCAACTTCCATTTTCCAAATTGGGGTTGAATTCTGAACTAAGTAACAATGACAGGTGGGGCATAGGGAAGTTGTTGCCTTCCTTCTCCAGGAGTGACAATTTCTCAAACAATGCAAAAATAATTGCAGTTGCTCTAGATAAGAGAAATGTTCATAGTCAGTTCTGTGCTATTGATAATATTTTTCAGAGTATTTTAAGATTTAAAATACTTGAACATCTATCTTTTTAAAGAGTCTTTTCATATTAATTGCCAAGGTTTACAAATATCATCAGTGACTACAATAATCCATAGACTCAAAAATCTTGAATTTCCCTCAAAACACATCAGCCTTTTAGTCATGATTTTTCTTATTTTAGGGTAGAAGTTAGTGGTTAAGGTTATTCAGATGGCCATATGAAATAGCCCAAAGTTCCTAGAAATCCTATGCCTGAAGTTCTAGAACTTTTCTCACCTCACCCTGTAAATTTTTAAAATTGATTCATGGCAGCAGTCACCAGTTTTCTTCCACTAATGGTTTCATTTTCAGTCAGCATTCAGCCCAGGAAATAATGTGTTGACCTATTTTCAACACTGCATATAATGAACTACTATGTTCTGCTTTTGTAATGTGAACTGGAATATGTCTTCTACCCCATCTTGACTCTATCTAGTTCTGTTTTTTTTTTTTTTTTTTCTTACAGTACTAAGTATTGAAACCTGAGACACTTTACCACTGAACTCTTATCTATATCTCTTTTTAATTTTTTTTTTATTTTGAGAAAAGACCTTGGTAAGTTGTCCAGGCTAATCTTAAAGTTAATTCTCTTGCCTCAGCCTTCCACAGTGCTGTGATTACAGTTGTGATAGCACACTTGTAAGATAATTTGTCACCTTAGCTTTGGTATAATACTTAATATTTTATGGTTGTAAACAAAAGAAATAATTTTTCTTTAAGTTAAGCAAAAGTGGAATTCAACACAGTAGTATGAAGGAACTGCAACATGGAGGAAAAGAATTGTGTAGAAATGCATCAAGCAGATTTCTGCATGTTGATAACAAATATGGCTCAATCACTGGAACAAAATTCAATTTGGGATGACCCAATTGTTTCCTTAGTGGAAGCCTTAGTCCATTTTCCATTACTATAGTGAAATACCTGTGTCTGGGTAACTTAAGAAGTGAAATGATTTATTCAGCACACAGTTTTGGAGGCTGACAGTCTTAATAGCATAACACTACCTCTGGCAAGACTGCCTCTGATACCATCACAATCATAGGCTTTGGTAAGAAGGAGGGAATCTTGTGGTGAGATCAGGAAACCAGAGTAAGAGAGAGAATGAGGCTTGCCCTCCCTTCCTTCCTGTCTCTTTCATCTGTCTTCTTGTCTTCCTGTTTTCTTGCCTGCTTGTTTAATCTGTCTGCCTGTCTTTCTCATTTGTGTGTTCTTTCATTTATTGTTCATTCATTCATTCATATATTAATTTTTTTAACCATGTTTCAAGAAATAACTTGGTTCTACAAGAGTTTAATTTGGGGGGTATAGCACTAGAGATGTGAGAATGTTTCAGTAGCCCCAATGTTGTTTCTTAAATGAATTTAGTACAGGATCTACAGGGTCTCACAACATAGATCAGACTCGTAGTGGTTCTCATGTTTTGAGCCTCCAAAGCACTGGGATTGCAAGGAGTGTACCACCATGCCCAGTCTCATTTGCTTTCTTAGCCCACTGAGGGTTGGGCTGGCATGACATGCTGGGGATCGAACCCTGGCTGCTACCTCTACCTAAGCAGGTGCTTTAGTCTGCTGAGCCATCTCGCTGGCCCAGGACCCGACTTTTAAGAGTCCCATCTCCTCTTAACGTTACACTGGGGATCAAAATTGCAGTTCACAAACCTTTTCTACTGAGCTATCTCCCCAGCATATGTTTTTTTTTTTTTTTTGCTTTGGCTCTTTCCTTTTTTTTTGGTGGAACTGGGGATTGAACTCAGGTCCTTGTGCATGCCAGCGGAGCACTTATTCTACTGAGACACCTCCCCAAGTGTTTAAATATATATAGTTTAAATGTGTTTCTAAAAGATTTAGAAACACATTTAAACTATATCCAAACCATAGTGATGGATAAGCGTGTTTTAAACTTGGAAAGATCAAAGTTGTAGTGAATAGTAATAATGAAATAAGGCATCCTAAGTGTTTGCTAGTTTACATTCATTAGTACTGATTTTATTTTAAATTGTAATACTGAAGATAACTTAGCACATTAAAAAATAAGCCTTAAGATTCCAAATGAAAGATATATAATTGGTTGACTGATTGAATTTATGGTTTTAAATTAAAATCCAAAAATGTAGATAATATTTGAGGCAGGGGTTGTAGTTCATTGAGCATTTGTGTACCATGTACAGGATCTGGGCCTTATCATTGTGTAAGGGTTGACTGATTTGTGTCAACTTGAGTTTAGAAGCTTAATTAAATTGGCTCAGCAATTTTACATCCTTAAGGTGTAGAAGACATACTTAGAGGGGCTCATTTCTTGGATGGTATAAAGGGGGAATGTAGAAGGACAGACCTGCTTCTGTTCCTCAGAGGAGTTCAGTTTGGATCTTGTCTCCTGGTTTCCAGCACAGACACCTTGGATCCTTCAGGCTTCTAGCATAGACTCTTCAGCCATCTGTGGCAGATCCATTGACCTCCTGATACAAACTTGCACAGATACTGGAGTGAAATCCACACCTTGTTCTGATACCTTTAGTCTCCAGTATATAGACACTTTCTGCACTCTTCCTCAATGAACTCTGTGGGTGACCATTGTAAGCCAATTTTTTTAATTTCTTACACATCTGTGTATCTTGTGTTATATCTGTTTCTCTAGTAAAACACTAACTGATACACACTGGCATTGTAATAATAATAATTACAATACTGAAATACTTAGAAGAAATTAAAATACTATAAATTAAATTTATAAGAACTATGTTTTACTTTTAAGGTCTTATTTATTAGGCTTAATATATTTTAAAAAACTAAATGTGTTCAATTTTAAAATACTATGTATAATGTTTAAGAGTACATTTTAACATTTGTAACTGGTGTCAGGAATTAAAAGCTTACTTTAATGCTTCTAAAGTGGAAAATACCTAGGTAAATATAAAAGATGATATATTTTATCTTTTTTTGAAATTTTTTAAAAGTCATGATGAACTAGCAAAAAAATTATACCACATTGTACTATATTCTGTAGTTTATTTAAACATAATGTAGTACACAAGGAAGGAAATATATGGAAGGTTGTAAGGATTTAGATTTTATGGAAGGTGATTTATTTACTGTTAAGAATCTGTATTACAAATGTATAAAACAATTTCATTATAATTCCAAGAACAGTCAACCTCTAAGAGTAATGTAGAAGACAATAGCTTAAAAGCCAATAAAGTAACTAAAATGTAGTACCACAAAAAGAAAAAAATCCAAAATAAAAGCTAGATCTCTTTCATCCAAAGCAGAAAAAGATTTTTAAAAATCCAGATG
>PVKA01004674.1:36535-97018 GCA_004027165.1 Ctenomys sociabilis
GCTGTAAATGGCTATGGTCGACAATTTCTTTGAATAACTCACTATGGTTGTAGAATGCTGGACTGTGTTGGATTGTGGTGTCGAGTTCAAGCACCTAAGTTAGTTGAATGTCAATGGAGTGCCCACCTTTGACAGGTGTAGACAAAGGAAGGGGTGTAGAAAGAAAAAATCATGATGTGTGTGTATAGACAGTACAGTTAGGATAGATAACACTGTGCTTCTACATAATTCTATGAGAGGCAAGATCTGCACTAATGGCGGTTGGACAGGATATTATGTCAGCTTCTAGTACTACGGTCATCCACTAGAAAAATAATTAATGAAATTTTGATATAATTCAGGTATAAAAAATAAGATAAGTAAGCAGCTGCACTCTTAATTTACTGATAAGAGATATCTGCTAAAATAATATCTGTAAGTATAATAGCATGTATGCACCTTGTACAATACCAAAACATTATGAAAACAGTTTGCAATGTGTTAATTTATCGAATCTGTATTGTTAAGGTGTCTTGAAACTGTCTGATGGACATTTGTAGTTCAATAAAATAAAAAAATAAAAATTAAAAAAAAATCCAGATGACAAATGGAAAATAAACAGCAGAACAATAGATTTAAATTTAATTATATGGAGGCCAAGGGATGGCTCAGTAGAATAAGCACTTCCCTGGCAAGTGCAAGGGTCTGAGTTCAATCCCCAGTTCATCCAAAAAAATAAATAAATGAAATAAAAAATAAATAAATTTAATCATATCAATTACCACACTAAATATACATCAATTAAACTACAACTAAAAGGCAGAGAATGTAAGAGGACAGTACTGAACTGTATGCCATCTATAGGAAACCCATTTAAAATTAAGGCACACAATGATTAAAACAGAAAGATGGAAAAATAGATGTAATTCAAACACAAGTATTAGACTACTGGAGTGGTTATATTAGCATCAGATAAAGTAGACTTCAAGACAATGCTACCAAAGGAAAGAGATTTTAAATAATAAAATACCATGTGTTAGAATTTATTGCATATATTCCTAATAACAGAGTATAAAAACACATGAAAGAAATATGACAAAACTAAGTCCACATTCATAGTTGGACATCTTGAATACTTCTGCTAGTAATATATGAAATAATAAATGATCATTAAGAATGCAAGACATGATAAGACTATTAACTACCTAATTGATACTTTTAGAGCACTGAGCTAACATATCACAGAACATATACATTATGCACCATAAAAATATAATTTGTTTTTGAGAATGGTTCTCTAAACTCAATGGAATTAAATTAGAACTCAAAATTTCCCATATTTAAAAATTGAATGAAGGGCTGGGGAAATGGCTCAGTGGAATAAGCATTTCCCTGGCAAGTTCAAGGGCCTGAGTTCAATCCCCAGTTCCACAACAAAAAAAATGGAATGAAAATAAAATATGAAAATTTGTAGACAAAAGAATATTAAACAGAAAATTTTACTTTAAAATTGTTATTTTAGGAAAGGAGATGTTTAAATCAAAGAGATAAGTTTCTAGCTTAAGAAAATAGTGAAGGAAGGGCAAAGTAAACCTTCAACAAAATTCCATAAAATTTTTCTGTAGCACATCAAATAGTAAGTGTTTTAGCCTTGCAGGCCATACAGTTTCTGTTAAAACTACTCAACTTTGCTACCATGTCTTGAAAAATGACATCAGAAACAAGTAATCTATAATCACGTCATATTTTAATAACATTGTGTTTGCCAAATGAAATCAACTGTATTCTGCGGGTTGTACAACCATGCTATGGCCTGAATGAGTTTCCCAAAATTCATCCATTGAAAACTTAATTTTCAGTGCAAAAGTGTTAGGAGGTGGAGATTTTCTTAGGTTGTTATGTCATGAGACCTCCATCTTCATGGTTAGATTAATGTCAATATATAAAGAGCTTGTGAAAGTGGTCCTTTCTTACTCTTTTGTGATATAAGAACTTAGCATTCATTTTCTTTTTGCCCTTTTACTATCTGCTGTGTAAGGACAGAGAAAGCAGGTCCTCCCCAAATGCTACTTCCTTGATCTTGGTCTTCCCAGTCTCCAGAATCATGAGAATAAATTTTGTTCTTTATAAATTACTCAGGTTTAGGTATGCTCTTACAGTAGCATATGATAAACTAAGGCATGCACTGATCCCATCATAAGGCTCTGCCCTCATGACCCAATCACACCAAGGTCCCATTTCCTAGAAGTATGACTTTTATGTATTAGGATTTAGAAATACAAACTGTCCATTATAGATACCTAAAACATAGTCCATTATGCATATAATGTCACCAAATATACAACAACTTTATAATAACATGAAATGTGATATATGGAATAAAAATTGTTTAGGAGAGTTGGGGTTTAGAAAGGAGAACAAACATGGAAGAAGAGTCTATTACAAATATAAAACAATCTTAGTGAACAGGACAGAAAAGATGCCTACTCAGGTAACTGAAAATGAGTGAAGTCTGTAAAGCAAAAGTGAAAAGGGACTGCACATAAGCACTCTATTTTAGTTAGTAAATATGCTCCTCATAAATGTATGAATTAATTCTGACATTGCTTTCTACATGTATTGGAATTAAGCAGTTAAGTAAGTGGAATACAGATTAAAGCCAATTTTCTCACTTTTGGAATAAAAAATAACATATAAGAAATAGAAAAAAACTAGAATAATCTCTGTGTAATACCAAAGAATCAGAGACATTTGTATAAATTCACATTAGGCTTAGGATAGTGTGGTGGTTGGTACATTGTGTCAACCTGAAATGTTGGAAGCTTGGCTGGATCAGCTTGGCGATTACATGGGTGTGGGGAGGGCTCACCCTAAAGTAACTCAGCACAAAATGGTTATATAAAGGGGTTGAGGAAGTCTTCTTGGTGCCACTTCCTTGGAGGAACTTGATCTTCACAACCACCCCACTTTGGAGGAGCTTTGATTTTCACAGCAGCCACCATCTTCACAGTTGGTGTTGAAGGAAGCGAGAGGCTTGATAGAAGCTGCAGTTGGTGCCTTTCCTTTACTCTTCAGTTTTCTGCTGCCATGAACTGGTGTTCTCTGCCATGTACCACTCTGCCTGGGAGCCAGCCAAGTATGTACTAAAACCTCCACAAAGTGTGAAGTAAATAAACCTTTCCTTCCTTAATTTTGGGTATCAGGTATTTTGTTCCAGCAATTAGTAAAAAGTAGGTGAGACAGAATTTGGTATTGGGAATGGGGCTGTTGATGTGACCATACCTGACAGTGTAGATTATGAGCTTTTAAAAATGTCTTAGGAGAAGAGATAAAAAAGGAGAAGACATTTAAAAATGTCTTAGGAGAAGGTTTGGAGAGGCCTATTAATGAAGAGATAAAGTGCATTTGACGCTTCTGTGTGGGATATTCTGGTCAGAGCTCAGAAGACCAGGATGCTGATAGAAAGCCTGCCTGTAAAGACCAGGCTGGAGAGGTTTCTTCTGGGCAAAAGGACTATGTTGGTTGTTAGACTGTGGATGATTTGTTTTATGGCTTAGCAGAAAGTTTGTATTTTAGTCCTGTCCATAAACTTTGCCTGAGACTGAGATTAAGCATAATGGATTGGTTAATCTTGAAAAAAAAAAAAAAAAAACAAAAAACTCAAGGCAATTAAATGTTGAACCAGTGGCTTGGCCATTGTTGAGGTTTTTTAGTCAGATTTGTTGAGAGTTCAGAGCAAAGGACCCAGCAGGATGATTTAAAATGTGAGTTTGGCCAGAAAGGAAGCTCCAATAAAGCTGTGGAATGAAAAGATAAGAGCTGAGATCTCCATTGCCTGGGAGAAATAGGAAAGTAAAAATGATATCCTGAGGGCATCATAGGAGGTGGTAAGTTCTCTTCCTTTGTATCCTCAGAATCAAAAGGGACTTTGCTTTGAAGAGAAACCTACAGAGTCCAATGTTTCAAAATGGAGGCAGCAGCCACACCAGATTGCAAAATGGCACTAATACAGAAAATTTGTTCTTCACAATCAGGGTCAGAGTGCTCAGCAATCTGGGCATCCAACTCCTACAACAAAGTTAAAAAAAAGCCTGGCTACTTCTCCAGCTGGTAGCAGCCCTTTGCATCATCTACCTGGTGTTGATTTTAGGCAAATTTAGAATACAGGAGTTTTGAGTAAAAGAAGGCTTCCACCTAGATTTTAAAAGGCCTGAGAGGCCAGGCAATGTACCTCTGAAAGGGCAGTTGTTGTTGTATTTTATTTTTTAATTTATTGAGAAACAAATAACAATGAGACAGTTTCAAAGCAGGTTAGTAGGACAGTTACAATAATTAATACATTGTGTATTGTTGTGTTCGTAGTAGTTATTCATAGGACAAGATGTGGACATGATATCCTGTGCAAACACTATTAGTACAAATCTTTCTTATCATTGCATTAAGAGAAAGTAGCTATATATCTATCTTAACTATTTTGTATATAGAGATAAAAAATGGTCCTTTTTTTATATCCCCTTCTGGTTTCTCTTGAGATCATATAAATCTTTTGCCTTTTCTTTTCTGTTTTTTAGTTTAGGCAAAGCTCTACAGGGTGTTCTGGGTCTCACTACTAGATTGGATTTTTAGTGATCTGTCTGTTTACAGCCTCCTAAGAGCTGGGATTACAGCTATGCACCACCATGCCTAGTCTCAATTGCTGTCTCAACTCACCCTGGGGGTGGGGCCTGCATGGCAGGATAGGGGATAGAACCCCTGACCCCTGCACCTGCTTGCAGGTACTTTAATCCACTGAGCTATTTGGCTGGACCTCTTTTTTAAATTTATTTTTTATTTTATTGAAGTACAAATATCAATGAGACAGTTTTAAGACACTTTAACAAGACAGATTTGATAAATTAATATATTGCAAATTGTTTTCATAATGTTTTGGTATCGTACAAGGTGCATACATGATATTATACTTAAAGATATTATTATAGCACATGTCTCTTATAAATAAAGAAAATGTAGCTGTTTACTTATTTTTATACCTGAATTATATCACAGATTCAATAATTAATACTTTCTATCTTGTTATTTCCCTAGTGGTTGTCCATAGTACTAGAAGCTGACATAATATCCTGTCCAACCACCATCAGTGCAAATCTTGCCTCTCATAGAATTACGTAGAAGCACGACATATCTATCCCAATTGTACTGTCCATACACATACATCATGATTCGTCCTTTCTATACCCCTTCCTTTATCTAGACCTGTCAAAGATGGGCACTCTATTGTCATTCAGCCAACTTAGGTGCCTGAACTCAGTGACAAAATCCAACACAGTCCAGCATTCCACAACAATAGCAAGTTATTCAAAGAAGTTGTCGACCATAGCCATTTACTGCTCAACTTATTATTATGGCCCCGCGGTGTATACTTCATTTTTATACTTTTCTGTTGGATGGTTAAGACCTAGACAGAGCAAGACCTATATACCAACACATGTACTTTATATTTCTTATGAGCTCAGTGGAGTCCCCTCAGGGTTTAGTCTTGTAATCCTGTACCTTACTCTGTAGATCCTTTGTCATCCATGTGGATGAGTCACGGCCAATGCTTGACCAGTTTGCTCTCTGTGAGAGCCTGAGAGAATGTTTTTTCTCCATTTTCTCCTGGACTTTCCCCAGGCACACTGTACAACATCAGTCTCTTTCCTCTGTGGCTCCATAATCTCCTTGTTCAGAAAATTTGGAGCTCAACTGAGTTTCATGATATTACAGTACAGGTTCACCTATGTCCTGAGTCTTCACTGAACTTGAAAGGCTAGGGCCAAAATGTTGGCTGGCCTTGTGGCTCTTCTATTTCTCCAGTTTTGATCTGTGAACTTAGGTTGTTAACCATCCAGAAGAAAAGCTGATTAGTACCCTGCAGAATATGCTGTTCACTTTGTCCTATGCGACTCAATTGTTTTTAGTTGTTGTTGTACATTTCTATTTGTATTTCTTCTTTTCACTTCTTATACTAGAGACTATATGATATTTGCACATGTGTGTCTGGTTTATTTCACTTATGAGTATATATTCAAGTGGCATACGTTTCAATATAAATGCTTCAATTTTATCATTCTTAATAGCTAATACTTCATTATATAGAAATATCACATCTTTTTCAACCATTCCTCATGTGACGGACATCTTGGTTCTTTCCAAGATTTTGCTATCACAAATTGTGCTGCTATAAACATAGGTACACATATATCACTATGATATGTTTTCAGTTCCTCTGGGAAAATTCCCAGTAGGGGTGATAGCCGGCATGAATGGGATTTCCAGTCCTACTCTTTTGAGGACTCTCCACAATGGTTGTACCAGTCTACATTCCCACCAGCAGTGGAGAAATGTTCCCTTTTCCCCACAACCTCTCCAACATTTGTTGTTGGTTGATTTCCTTATGATAGCCATTCTTTCTGGAGTGAGATGGTATCTCGGTGTCGTTTTTATTTGCATTTCACGAATGGCTAGCGATGTGGAGTATTTTTTCATATATTTATTCACTTCTTTAATTTTGTCCTCTGAGAAGTGTGTATTCATCTCAGATGCCCATTTCTGAATTGAGTCTTTAAATTTGAGGGCCCTGTTATGTCTTAGTTCTTTATATGTTCTAGACAGCACACCTTTGTCTAATTGCTTATTAGGATTTTTTCAAAATTTGTGCTGCAGGATACTTTTCACTCTGTTGACAATTTCTTTTGATGTGCAGAAACTCCTCAAGAAAAGTTGATCCCAGTTGTTGATTCTTTCAGGTGTTTTCCATGCGAATATATGTTTGTTCATGAGTGCTTTACCTACCCCTATGTCTTCAAAAGTTCCTCCTATTTTCCCTTCCGGGAGATTGAGTGTTTTTGTTTTAATGTTTAGATCTTTAATCCATTTTGACTTTAACTTACTGCATGGTGATAGAGCTGGGTCAAATTTTAGCTTTTGGCATGTAGAAAGCCAGTTTTTCCAGCACCATTTGTTAAAGGGGCTATCTTTCTTCCAGTAAGCTTGTTTGGTCCCTTTGTCGAAGATCAGATGGCTGAGTGTGATTGTAGATGCTTCTGCATCTTCTATTCTATTCCATTGATCCTCAGGTCTGTTTCATTGCCAATACCATATTGATTTTATCACAGTGGTTTTGTAGTATAATTTCAAGTCAGGAATTGTGATGCCTCCTGCCTTGTCTTTATTGGCCAAGATTGCCTTTGCTATTCTAGGTCGTTTGTGGTTCCAAATAAATTTTAGGAATGATTTCTCTAGGTCTGAGAGGCCACTGTCTCAGGCTGGTCTCTCTGGCTGGGCGGGCATGGGAGGGATCTTGGCTGGCCCTCTTAAACTTCACATATTTAAAAAAGCCAGAAACAGATTGTCTAAGGAAAGCTGCAAAGCAGGCCTGAGAGAGAAGCTGTGTGAGCTACCAGCAGAAGTGGCTTAGGGGTAGAGCCATGTGAGGCTTTTAGAGCTCACATCTCATTACAGAACGCTTCAGATGTTCCACATAGAACTATAGGACTTAATATTTGCAAACCCTTCTGGATTGTGAACTTGTTTCGGTCTCAATTGTTTGTATCCTCTTATGTATACCTTTTGGAATGGTAACGCTTTTCTTGTGCCTTTAAATGTTTTTTTTTATTTATTGAAAATTAATAATTACATATTGCATTAAAATTGTAGACAAATATTGAAATGTGAAAGCTCTAAGATGTAGACATAATGAATTTTAAAGAAATATTTCTGAAACGAATACATAGCATGAGATTAATAATAGATTATACATTGTAAATCAATTATTTACAACTTAAATGAATATAACAACAAAAATTGTCCAAGATAAAAATGAACAAGGGCTGGGGAGATGGCTCAGTGGAATAAGTGCTTGCCTGGCAAGCACAAGGGCCTGAGTTCAATCCCTGGTTCTGAAAAAAAAAAGTGTCTTAAAAAAAAATGAAGAACAAAGAATTTACAGATCAGTCATAATAGTTCACTCTGTGAAAATCAAGAATCTTATATTCATATAGTTAGAATTCTCAAAGTAGAAAGGGGTAGGCAATAAATATTTAAAGATTTAAAATTTCTGAATTTAATTGAACTTGTAACACCACATTTTCAAGAAAAATTAACCTTTTGAGCAAGAAATTTGAATAAAATCATACTAAGATACACAAGAATGAAATAGTCCAAAACCTATTGTAAAGAAAAAAATCATTAAAGCATATGCATAGAAGATGTTAACTATGGAAGAACAAAATTAAATAGCACCTTATTCCACATTAGAAAGAAAAAAAACCCAAGTGTGTAAGAAACTAGTCTAGTTAAAGGACTGAATGAAAAATATCTGTTGTCTTTGAATTTTATACTTAGCAAACATACCTTTGAAAACTAAAGTAAAATATTTGCCAGTTATACAAACTTGAAATATTTGAATACCTACAGACATGGCATATAGGAAATAACAACATAATTCAGAAGGCAAGAGAAGTTGATGTATGGCCCTGGATAAAAAATAAAGAGCTCTCAAAATGATAATTATGCAGGACTATGTAAAATATATTAGATGAACCCATCTAAGAGATCATGGGCTGGGGAGATATCTCAGTGGTATAAGTGCCTGCCTGGGAAGCACAGAGCCCTGAGTTTGATCCTTGGTCCTAAAAAAAAAAAATAAATAAATAAAGGTCATTAAAAATTTCTATGAAACAGTATCAATCTTATGTCGGTTTCTACACGTATTTTTTTCATGTGTGTGTGTGGTGTGTGTAAAAGACAAGGAAGAAGTAATATAAAGTCAATGGAAAAATGGAAATACACTTTTTAGTTTCTAATACTAGAAAATATCATACCATGTCTTTTAAGTAGATTTTAAGTCAAAGATATAGTGTAAATCTTAAAAATTAGATTAAGCAATATTCAGAAAATTAACTATTAATTAAAAATTAAATGTTTGAAAAAATATTGAAGTAAGACAAAGTTTTCATGATAGTAAAGAATTACTAAGAATAAAACAAGATAAATAATGGAATGGCAAATAAATGACCAGCACTTTTAACAGTTTGGGGATAGGATATTGCACAAAGTTCTAGGATGTTGTGAACATGGATAGTGTCCATGATGTTCACTTGTTGGAATGAGCTTGGTATCCATCCTGTAGGCCCAGATAGAATCATGGCCCATAGAATGCAGGAGAAGGCCATTTGTGGAGTATGCTTATGGAAATGTTTTGCTGCTGTGCACAAAAGAATAACTGAGAGACTATTATTGCATACCTCTTATTCTCCTGTTTTAATTGTTTGCCCTGTTTAGTGGGTTCTTTCCATTCTCATTCATGGAATTGTGGTCATTTTGCTCCCTCTCTTGAATATCTTTTAGTAGTCTGTAGGCTTGGCTTAGTCATCATGAAATTAAGTTGTTCTTTGTCATGGAATTATTTTACTTCTTTATTATACTTGAAAGAGAGTTTTGCAGGGTATATCAGTCTGGGTTAGGATTTGTTTTCTTGCAAGACTTGTATTACTTTGCTCCATGGTATTCTTTTTTTTTTTTTTTTTTTTTTTTTTTTTTTTTTTTTTTTTTTTTGTCTTTTTGAGACAGGGTCTCACTATGCAGTTCAGGCTGGCCTTAAGCTCACTTTGTAGCTCAGGCTGGTCTCGAACTCACAACAATCCTCCTGCTTCAGCCTCCCGAGTCTTGCTTTGATGGTTTGTGAAGAGAAATCTGCTATTATTCTGATGGGTTTTCCTTTAAATGTGGTCTGTTTCTTTTCTTTATTGGCTTTTAGTAAATTGTTCCTGTGTTGAATTTCTGGGATCTTGACTATTATATGACTTGGTGTATTTTTAATTGGGTTATTTTGAGTTCTATATGCTTCTGTTACCTGAATGTCAGATTGTTTACCCATATTTGGGAAGTTTTCTGCAATTACTTCCACCCATATTCTTTTTATATCATTTGTATTGGTGCCTTCTTTCTCATTGATGCCTATCCATCTCATATTGTTCAACTTTGCATTGTCTTGTAGGTGTTGAATTATTTTTTTCCTGCATTGCAGTTGTTTTTAAGAGATCTTTTCTTACTTTTTCACTAACTATAGTTATGTATTTAAGGTCTGAAAGTCTATTTTCACTTTCATTCAAATAGTTTGCCAGCTTGTGATTGAGGTTTTAATTTCCTGTAGAACACTTTGAATCTGCTTCATGCATTCTATTTCTTTCCTATATTGCTTATTCAAGGATTCCATCACTTTTATATTCTGCTGTATATTTTTAATTAGTGTCTTTAGGAGTGCTTAGTACTTCTTTCACTATAGTTATCATTTGTTTTTTTTTTGTTTCAGAAATTATTTCTGATCTGATTTCTCCTATTCCTCTCTGCATTTGTTTCTTTGCTTCTGACCCTATTATTTCAGAGATTTCATGCATGTGATTTCCAATTTTTTCAATGCTAGTGTCTTCTGCATTTGTTCTGGGTGAGCTCGGAGACTGAGAATATATTTTCCTCTTTTTCTTTGTCATTTTGTATATTACTGTCTTCTGACCTTTTGTGTAGACCTTAAATAGAGTATTACCCTAGCACCAGGTCTGGATCTATGAAGTTCAAACTCGTCCAAGTGGGTATAGCTTGGGTCTGGTTGCTGTGCTCCACTTCTTCCTTTTGAGGCCCTCTCTGTGCCACTGTGGCCAGATGTTCTGCTCCAAGTCAGCTGGATGTGTCTTGCCTCTAGCCTCTTCACAGGGAGTTCTGCTGCAGGGTTCCATGCCAGGCCTGGGCTCTGGCTCAAATGAGGCACTCACATGCCTGGCCTGGGTCAAATCCCTTTAAATCTTGGGAGTGTTTAATTTTTCTTTTGTACAGGGGCTCACAGGTGAGAGTTTGCCTTAGATCTTAGAGGATGCTTGGGGCTTTGACTTTCTAGCAATGCTTAAATTGTTGAGATTTGGCAATTCTTGCAAATAGACTAAGTTCTTTTTACATAAAGGGATGTCCGTGAGTCTTTGGGGCCCAGGAGCAAAATGTTATGGTTCTGATATAATGTAATATTGATAGACTTAATAGTGATTCTTGTGGATTGTTAAAACTGTGTTATGATGGCCAAGTTGTAAAATGATAATATGCATGTCTTTGTACCTGGAAACTGTTTTAAAGAAATGTCTGGTTATTAAGTTGACAAGGGGTGTATTGTGGTTGTTGATACGTTGTGTCAACCTGAGATGTCAGAAGCTTGGCTGGATCAGTTTGGGGATTCCATGCTCTGGGGCATGGGGGCCCCACCCTGGGGTAGGGAGGGCCTGCTCTAAAGCGACTGAGCACAAAAAGGTTATCTAAAAGGGTTGAGGAAGACTTCTGGGCACCACTTCCTTGGAGGAGCTTGATCCTCACAGGTGCACCACTTTGGAAGAGCTATGTTCGTAGCAGCCACCAGCTTCCTTGGAGGAGCTCTAGTCTTCATAGTTGGCATAGAAGAAAGAGAGAGAGGCTTGACAGAAGCTTCAGCTGATGCCTTTCCCTTTGTTCTTCACTGTTTTCTTCTGCTCTCTGCTATATGCCACTCTACCTGGGAGTCAGCCAAATATATACTAAAACTTCTACAAAGTGTGAGCTAAATAAACCTGTCCTTCATTAATTATGGATTTCAGGTATTATATCTCAGAAATGCATAAAAAATAACTGATACAAGTAGCTATAGATTCTTTTTTTTTTTTTTCTTTTTCTTTTTTTGCGGAACTGGGGATTGAACTCAGGCCCTTGTGCTTGCCAGGCAAATGCTTATTCTCCTGAGCCATCTCCCTATCCCCAAAGATTTCATATAAAAGTATGTATATTTTTATTTTACAGTTTAGTATACATACATATATTTCTTTTCTTTATCAGCTGAGAAAGACTAGAAGGAGTAATGTCCCAGTAACACATCTAGTGTCAAGATTCCCAGTAAAAGAAACCAGGACTTCTTAGAGAATTGTTTAGTTATAAAACCAGGGCAGGATTACACAATATAAGCTAAAAGTATCTTATGGTGCCATAATGTAAAGAAATAATTTTAAAATGCAGACTTACATTAATGGGGCTACATTAAAGAGACGGAAGAGCCAGATAATTGGAAGAATTTTTGATGGTCAAAGCTTAAAAACTTTGATCAATTAAATAACATCACATTTAGTTATAAGATAAATATTTAGGAGTATTGATAGGCACATGTGACTGCATAAATAAGAAAGATAAATTACCACCATATTAGCTTTCCATGCAATGTATATAAATATTTTACTGTTAAGGAAGTGCACCATAACTTCCTATTCCTTAGGTGGGAGCAGCATATATTGAATTTTTCCACAATAGGAAAGAAAAAGTAACACTGGAGAAACCTAATAAATTCTACCTGAAACAAGGGATCAAGATCATTAACACAAAACAGTAGTATATTATAACCCAAAGAATAGAATGATTATCAATGAATCCAGAATATTGTACATAAATGACTGAATAAAGGGATTTGGAAGAAACAGTCTCCCTTGAGAAGAATTACAAATAGCTTATCCAAACACTTCATCCTCAGAGGGGAAGGGATAACTCCCATGGTGTAACATAACTTCCTTTTAAAGTATTGTACAGAGTATGCCATGAGGAAAGAAAAAGAGTAAGCGTAGAAACCAAAATCTTCAATGGGTCACTTTAAATTAAAGGAGAAATTAAACAATATTTATAATCAAACAAAAATGCAAATACAACTTGCCAGAACATATGGGATGCAATGAAAGCTGTCTTAATAGGGAAATTTATAGTGGTAAATTTTCCTGATGTTTTGCACATTGGGAAAAAAACAAGCCCAAATAAACAATCTTGTGCTTCACCTCAAGCTTCTAGAAAAAGAAAAAGTCAAGCTCAAAGCTGAAAGAAGGCCAGAAATTATAAAGATCAGAAAAGAAATTAATGCAGTGGAGACAAAACAATACAAAGAATTAAAGAAGAGTTGGTTATTTGAAAGAATAAATAAAATTGATAACTCTCTAAGTGAACCTTATCAAAAAAAGGAAAGAAAACAATTCAAATTCATGCAATAAGGAATGAAAAGGTTACAAATCATTAAAGGTTGTATAAAAATGCAGAACATCATCAATACCTACTTCCAAACTCTTTATTCTCACAGGATGGAAAACACAGAAGAAATTAACAAAGCTGAATCAAGAAGATATAAAAATTCGGAATAATCCATTATCAATCAATGAAATTGAAAATGTAATACAAACCTGGTGACCAAAAGCATAGCTCCTGATAGATTCACAGCTTAATTATATAAGAAATTTGGAGATTTAATGCAGACTCTTCTCAAACTCTTCAATGAAATCGAAAGAGAAAATTTTTATCAGTCAGTAAATTGAAAATATAATACAAACTGCCAAACAAAAGCCTACCTCCTGATAGATTGAAAGCTGAATTCTAAAGAAATTTAGAGAAAATTTGATGCAGACTCTTCTCAAACTTTTCAATGAAATTGAAAGGAAAGAAATTTTTCCAAACATATTCCTGGAGGCAAGTATTACTCTGATACCAAAACCAGAGAATGATCCAACCAAAAAAGAGAACTGCAGGCCGATCTCCCCAATGAAGATAGATGGAAAAATCTTCAGTAAAATGCTGTCAAACAATGCAGCAAATCATCAAGAAGATTGTACATCATATCCAAGTGGGATTCATACCAGAAATGCAGGGATGGTTCAACATACAAAAATCTGTAAATGTAATACATCACATCAACAGATCAAAAGACAAAAATCACATGGTCACTTTAGTAGATACAGAAAAAGCTTTTGACAGACTGCAATACTCATTCATGATAAAAGCTCTCCAGAAAATCTGAATAGATGGTGTTTACCTCAACCTGATAAAAGACATCTATTAACAGCCAACATCATACTAAATGGACATTAATTGGAAACCTTCACTTTAAAATCAGGAACAAGGATGTTCACTCCCACCACCATATTCAGTATAGTTCTGGAAACATTAGTCAGAACAGTTAGACAAGAGAAAAAAATAAAGAGAATAGTGAAATTATCATTATTTGCAGATGACTTTATACTGTACATAGAAGACCTTAAACACTCCATTAAGAGACCTGTAGATTTAATAACCCAGCATAGCAGGATACAAAGTGAACACTCAAAAGTCAGTAGCATTTCCATACACAAACAACAAATGTATCAAGACAGAAATAAGGGAAACCATATCAATGAAATACTTAGGAGTCAATCTAATAAAGGAAATAAAAGATTTATACAGTGAAAATTACAGTACTCTGGGAAATGATATCAAAAAGGATTTCAGAAAATGGAAAGATATTTCTTTGTCCTGGACTGGAAGAACCAACATTGTGAAAATGGCCATACTCCCAAAAATTGTTACAGATTCAATGCAATCCCAATTGAAGTACTACTAGTATACCTTGGAGATCTAGAGAAAACATTTCCAAAATTCATCAGGTATCAGAAGAGACATAGAATATCAAAAGCAATTCTGAGCAGCACAGGAAAGGCAGGAGGCATCATGATCCCTGACCTGAAATTATACTACAAAGCCACTGTGGTAAAATCAGCATGGTATTGGCAAAAAAGACCCGAGGATCAGTGGAACAGATTAGAAGATGCAGACACATCTATAAACACTCTGAAGCACCTTATGTTTGACAGAGGGGCCAAACATATTCACTGGAAGAAAGGTAGCCATTTTAATAAATGCTGGAAAAACTGACTTTCCACATGCCAAAGACTAAGATTAGATCAATGTCTATCACCATGTACTAAATTGAAGTTAGAATGGATCAAATATTTAAACATTAAAACAGAAATGGTAAATCCTCTGGAGGAAAAAAATAGGTAGACATCTTAAAGACATAGGGTAGGTAGAGAGTTCGTGAACAAAAACCAAACTGTATGGGAAATACAGAACAGTTAGACAAGAGAAAGAAAGAAAGAAAATAGTGAAAGAATCAACAACTAGGATCTCATTTTTTGGAAAAGCTTCTGCGTGTCAAAAGAAATCAACAGAGTAAAGAAAAAACCCATGAATTGGGAAAAAATTATAGCTGACTATCCCTCAGACAGTGGACTTCTATCTAAAACATATAAAAAAAATTTAAAAACCCAGACTTCCCAAATTCAATGACCAAATATAAAAATAGGCATCTGAGATGACTATATACTTCTTAGATGAAGAAACACAAATAGGTAATAATTATATGCAAAAATGTTCAATGCCATTGGTTATTTGAGAAATGCAAATTAAAACAACACCAAGATTCTACCTCACCCCAGAAAGAATGTCTTTCATCAAGAAGTCAACCAATAACAAGTACTGGAGGTGTGGAAAAAGGAGCCCTTCTCCACTGTTGGTGGGAGTGAAGACTGGTACAACCACTATGAAAATCAGTGTGGAAATTTCTCAAAAAGCTAGGATTGGAAGTCCCACTGAACCTAGCTATGCCCCTGTTAGTATCTTTCCAAATGAAATGAAAATATTGTACTACAGCAATATATGTACACCCATGTTTGTAGCAGTGCATTTTGTTATAGCTAAATCATGAAAGTAACCAAAATGCCATCAACTGAGGAATGGATTTAAAAATATATGGTATTTTTATACAATGGAATATTACTCAGCTACAAAAAGCTAAATTGGAAGCTTTTATAGGTAAATGGATGCAACTAGTGACCATAATCATAAGTGAAATAAATCAAATTTGCACATGGAGACATTTTATTTTCTTGTTAGTATAAGACTCTAAAAGAGTAAATATGCAAGGTACAGTAGATACTTTGAAAGGGAAGGGATCTTTTCAAAGTGAAGGAAAAACTGGGATGAGGAAAAGGATGGAGTGGGAGAAAGAGATACATTTATGTATGTACACAGGATGACAGATAATTGCACTGCTTATTTTGCTAGCCTATACAGGGAAGCAGTTAATACTTAATTTTTTCTCATCCTTTTTAATATTTATAAATTTTTATGTTTTTATTTTTTAAACCAATTTTATGCACTTACATCTGGTGATCTGAACAACCAGTTTGAAGACAATGTGCAATACAGCAACCATTGTCAAATTCCTATTGTTTTGCTTGGTTAAGTTCTGTTTTGTTGCTAATTTTTTTATTATTTTGTATTCTCTTTAGATAATGATAATAGCAATCATAATCATCATCATCATCATCATCATGAAACCTGACAATTCTTCCTTTAGGTAGGTGATCAAGGTCAACATAATAATGATAAATATTTCTTAATAAAAATTATAACACATTGATATTATGTACTTGTGATGTGAAGAAAGTGATACTTCTGAGATCATTCTTCTCAAATCCATTGTCTCCAGTCTAACTTTGAGGAAAGCATCACATTTCATTAGAGGAGTATTTAACAAAATATGTGCTTGCTTAGTGTTTACAACTATAAATATCAAAATAAAAGAAGTCTGAGAAACTCATAGTTAAGAAAATCTCAAGAATAGATTGACAAATAATGTATTTTGAAAAGGATCCTTAATGACCAATTTGTATCTGTGTATTCAAAATAGTTATGATAGATATACAGCTACATTCTCTTAATTCAGTGAATAAAAAGATTTGTTCTAATAGTGTTTGTGGACAGGATATACATGTCTGCATCTTGCACAATGAATAACCACTAAGACAAAATAAGCAATGTATTTATTATTGAAACTGCCCTACTAATTGGTTTTGAAATTGTCTCATCATTTGTTCTCAATAAAATTATTTTTTAAAAAAGAAAAGGATCTCCAAACCAAGAATTACATTGAATTAGTCTGCATGAATAAGGATGTTATTTGACAATAATGTAATAAGTAGTACGTTAATTGTAATAAATGTACCATAATAATTGAAGTGTTAATAATAGAAACAGGGCAAGTATATGGAGATTCTATACTATTCTGATTTTTTCTGTAAATAAAAATGCTATTATAAAATACTATTATATATATTTAAAATACATATGACAAATGACTTGTATCCCTGCCAATTAAAATAATCCTGTTTATTTATTTCTTGGTGGTACTAAGGATCAAACTCAGGACCTTGTACTTGCCAGGCAAACACTTATTCCACTGAGCTATCCTCCCAGTCCCCCTCTACTTAACTATTTAAACCAATAAGTAAAAACCAATAAATGGGCAAATAAATGGACTTGAGTAGACGCTTCGCAATGTTAAATGTATGAATGCTCAGTACATACATGAGGTACTATATCATTAGTCACTAAGGAAATGCAAAGTTAAATCAAAATAAGAAAATACTTTTGGGTCATTAAAATAATTGAAAAGATAAGAAAGACAAAATTTTGGTCAAGGTATGTAACTCTCATGTGTTGCTGGTGGGGATATAAAATAGTGTAACCACTTTGGGAAATGTTTGGCAGTTTCTCATTAAACAAAATGATTCTGGGGCTGGGGAGATGGCTCAATGGAATAAGTGCTTCACTGGCAAGCGCAAAGGCCTGAGTTCAATCCCTGGTTCTGCAAAAAAAGAAAAAAAAAAGATTCTAGTTATATATATGTAAGAAAATCAAAGACATGTATTTATTTATGAAAAGGTTTTTACATAATGTTTATAAAACTTTCATTCATTATACCTAAAATCTGGAAATAATCCAGATATATCACTGATTATCTGAGTAAAAGTTTTATGTTCATAAAGTGGACATTATTCATGAATAAAAATGGAAAACACTGATGACCACAGTATGGATGGATGCAGGCACAGCACAAACATATCAGAGTACATTATTATGCCAAATAAAGGAATCCTGGCATCACATAATCTGTATTGTAATGTACTTTGCATGTTGCTATAGAAAACTAGTCTTTGGGGCTGGGGAGATGGCTCAGTGGAACAAGTGATTCCCTGGCAAGCGCAAGGGCCTAAGTTCAATTCCTGGTTTCTCAAAAATAAAGAAAACTAGTCTTTGGTGAGTGGTGAAAAAAGTCTGAAAAATTGTTTTCTCTATGGTGTACTTTCCCAAGTGATGGAAGTATTCACTGATGTGAATTGTCTAGGTGTATGCATTTATTAAAAGTGATCAAATTAAAGATACACATTTTGCTGTAACTTTTTCTTAGCTGAAAGTTTTAGGAAGAAAAGCTTAAGTTGCATCTAATGTTTCGAGTCATTAATTTTAATAGGACATTTATTTTTTTTAAAAAAAAACTGTATATTCTCTCCATATGTAGATATTACCAACAGAAACCTTGCCACAAATTCACATTGACAGTTATGCCAGTACTGGGCTAGGTAGATAGTTCAGTCTTCTAAGCACCTGCCTGGCAAGCTCTAGGACTGGGGTTTGATCCCCAGCACCACATGCCATGCTCATCCCATGTCAGCCACTGGGACGGCGTGGTGGCACATGCCTGTGATCCCAGTGCTGGGGAGTCTGAGCTGCATACAGAGACCCTGTATCTAATATATAAATCAATAGATAACTGATAAAAAGACAATTATGCCAATATCAAGTGGTCTTTTCAAGATTTTTTCATCAGCAGGAATATAGCAGTCATAGGGTCAAGAGAAAGTTTTACCTATTTACACATTACCTATTTACATATTAACTATTTACATTTAAACCTTTTATTTTGAAGGTGTTACAAAATGTGTTTCCATATGCTTTCTGCCAATTTTTTCCTAAAGCTTTAGTCTTTTTAAATATGATACATTGATCAAAACTAAGAAATCTGCATTATTAATATATTTTCTCAAATATATTTGTATTTCATCATTAACAAAGTTACTCCCACTTCATCATTTCCCATTCCTTTTTATATTCTAGTATCCACTTCTAGATACCACAGCGTTATCTTTCATTAGTCTCCTGTGTAATATACAATAGTTTTTCATTGTAACCTTGTTTTTCATGATTTAGTTTTGAGGAGTACTGCTCAGATATTTTGCAGAATATCTCATGGTATGAGTTCATACAGTGTTTTCTGTTCTATTTTCTTAATTTTTGTGTCTATTTGGTCTCTCTTAATCACATAGCTGAACTATTGACTAAAGTTGTTTGTGTCTTCCTGAAGTTCAGCTTTTGTGGGCACATGAAAATCATATTAGAAACACTCTGATAAGCCCCAATTTTGTACTCATAGCCAGTTACTATATTTCTTACATACAAGGTCAATATTTCCCATGTCCTAAATCACCCAGCAGTATTTATCAGATACCGCTATGACTCAGAGTCTACTGACAATATTTTAACTAACCAATAGTAAACTGTTTCTTCTTCCTGTCTTGCTTTTCTGTCAAAGGCTCTGGGCTATGCTGTTCTTTTGTTCTAGCCTCCTGACCAAATGTGGTGCTATCTTACGTGGGCTTGCATGGTATAGCATGCCACCCTCT
Organism: Ctenomys sociabilis; assembly: GCA_004027165.1. Taxonomy (NCBI): domain Eukaryota; kingdom Metazoa; phylum Chordata; class Mammalia; order Rodentia; family Ctenomyidae; genus Ctenomys; species Ctenomys sociabilis. Next base: position 55,927 of record PVKA01004674.1, read on the forward strand.
TTAAGGAAATACGAATAAGTTCATTTTAATGTTGTGAACCACTTCCATAAATTGAAATTCCTGTGGCACAATTTTTCATGATCAGACTGAAATTATGAGTCAGGGGAAGAAAATCCCATGTGATGTGTTTCTTATTGTCGTTTCATGTGTAGAAAGTATCAACATAACATATTTATGATAACTTTGAATGTTTAAGGTAGTATCTGCTATGATTTACTGCTTAGTAGTTTTTCCCATTTGTATTAATTAGAAAAAAGTCCACAATACAGTGCACTAGAGGAAATAAAATCTTCCTCTTGTTGGGAGACATAGGAAAAATTTTATGGGTGTATGTTAAAAACACCCAAATTGTTACTGTGTTTTGTTTCCCTCATCGTTTTTGTATTTATTACTTGAAATTATTTTGTAAACATTTACCATCCTCACTTGTTTGTTTACATCAATATTTATCTATGGATATTTATTCCATTGTTTTATATAACATTATCAGTATATGTGTAGTTTTCAAACTATGCCAGCTCTGATCATGAGGGAGGGCTCTGATCCTTCGACATGCCCCGTGCACTTCTCCTTTCCTTAAAAAAATTTCCTTTTTATTATTAAATGTGTTCCAAACTATTGTATTTTTTCTACCCATTCCTAGAATTGAATAGTTATGATTTAGAAATCCAATGTATTTATTTATAAGTACTTATTGCTACTAACAATGTATATGACTTACATTTCTCTCAACAGGTAGTGCTAAGAAATAGAGACATATAAACTAACCCATCCATAAATGGATTTGGGATCCACCCTCAGATTTTCCTTGAATAACTTGCAAAACTCAGAATTGCTATATTCATGGCTTATTACAAAAAAGTAGTAGAAAACATATTAAGCAAAGGAAAAAGTCACACTGAAATGGTGCCTGAAGGAATGTAGGGGCAAATATTTAAGTCTTCTTCTAGTTGAGTTTCACAGGATGCACTTGTATCCTGCAGCAATAAATTGTGACTACAGTAAATATTGAAAGTCCTGTCTACCAGAGAAGCTAGCTCGAGGCCAGAGTTTTTATTAGGAGTCAGCCACATAAGCACACAATGAATGTTGTTTCTGAAGCTGCACATCATGGGGAAGGAAAATGCTCAGCATAAATCACATTGTTTACACACATTACCCAAACAAATTACTAGAAACATTCAAGGCTCTGAGAATACACAATATTTTTATCGGAACATTCCAAGAGTTCAATTCTTAGCAGTAAACCAAAGGCTTGTTATGAAAACAGCTGCTCTGGGAATGTACAAGATTATGAGCAAAAAAATTATGAGCAACCTGGTACACCTGAGTTAATTCCAGTTTATGTACTCATGCTAAACAAGGCCTCATACTAGGGGCTGATCAATCCAGTAATAAAAGTCAAAATTTTTGACTTGCTTATTGATAATTTCTTTCTGACAGCCAGAGTTTTTGTTATTTCAAATATATTTATTTATTGAATTGCTATATATATCTATATCTATATCTATATCTATATCTATATCTATATCTATATCTATATCTATATAGATATATATATCTCAGAATTTCTAGCATGTACTTATGTGAAAAACATTTTCCAACTAGAGTACTGTTTTTACTGGTTACTTTTGTCTTTAACCTTATGGTATCCAATCAAAACTGTTTTTTTGTAGCTAATTCAGTTCCTTTCACTTATACCTCTTTTAGTGAACTTATGCATTTGTAAATTACTTAGGATAATTTGTCACAGTCTACACCCCATCCTGGAACCTTCAAGGTACAGGTTGGTTTTTAATATTGATGTACATTGAATTTTATTCTGCAGTTTAAGGTCTATGGGTTCTGACAAATTTATACTTGTATGTATACTAATCAGTATATAACTTTGTTAACTTGACAACTTCTTGTTCCTTTGTAGTCAGATGCTCTCTCCTCCTCCACGTTCTAGGAGCCCCTGACCCATTTTTCATGCTTCTAGTTTTCCTTCTCTGATAAACTCCATATAGAGGGAGTTGTGTAACACGTAGCCCCTCACCACCTGCCCACGTGAGATAGAAAGCTGAGGCTCAGTCTTCCCAGTGACATTACAGGCATGTCATACCATCCTTCTAATATGTAGTCTTTGAGGTTTGCCTGGCATCTTCCATTTAATAAAACACACTGGAAGATTAATCTATATGGCTGCACATATCATTTTTTTATTTAAGTGATTAGTGTTATTTCATTTTCTGAATGTATCATGATTTATTTACTTGTTGAACGACAACTTCTGGTTTTTAGTGGTTATGAAAGCTACTGTAAATCTACAGGATTTTATACATTTTAATTTCTCCTAAGGAAATATTTGAAGAACAGAATTTCTGGGACATGTGTTTGGAAGAAGTGGTAAAATATTTTTCAAAGTGACTGTACAATTTTGTATGCTTACCAGCTATGAATGATACTGGTTCCCCATTTTCATCAGCTTTTAGAACTGTTAGATATATTTATTTTACCTATCCTGTTATATTGCATGGTAATTTTAGTTTGCATTTTCCCAGTAACCAATTATTTTGCATCATCTTTTCTCATTTGTTTGCATTTGAAGTTGTTGCTCAGATCTATTGTTTTCTATTCAGTTGTTTTCTTGTCTTAAGCATTCTTTATATTCTCTGACTGTGAGCTTTGTATAAAATATGTGCCCTGCAAAATTTTCTTCTATCTGTAGCTTCTTTTATTCTATTATGTTTTATGAAGAACAGAGCTTTTAATTGGGGTTTTAGTTTTTGGTATCACAGCTAAAGTTTTTTGTTTAATAAAGATGATAAAGATTTTCTCTATTTTTCCTCAGAAATAGAATAGTTATAATAATATAATAATAGTACTAGTAATAATAGTAACTGGGTTTTATATTTTGGTTTATAATACCTTTTAGGTTTTTGGTGTACTATGATATACATGTAAACAGTTCAATTTCTAGCATATATATTTAATTGTTCTTCACCATTTGTTGAAAAGGCTCTTTTCTCCACTGTATTACCTTTGTGGCTTTGCCAAGTATTGGTTATTTACATACATGTGGATTTACTTCTGCTCTCCTGATCCATATACTTATTTATGCAATACCATGTTGCTTTAATTTCTCCATAATCTTGAAATTAATTAATAGGAATTCTTGTCCTATTTTTGACCTTAGAGGGAAAGAATTCAGTTATTTTTTATTTACACTGGACTAATTTTATTTTCTTTTGATAGTTTCTTAAGCTGGAAGGTGAAATGTTTGTTTTTTAAAATCAGTTCTTTTTTTTTTTTAATATACTTAGTATAGGTCTCAGTACACAGATGGACTTTAGTGATCCTCCTGTTTTGAGCCTCCCAAGCACTGGGATTATAGGGTGCCACCACACCTAGTCTCAATCGCTGTCTCAGTGCACCCCAGGGGTGGGGGTGACATGGCACACCAGGGATCGAACCCCAGTCCCTGCATCTGCCTAGGCAGGTGCTTTAATCCACTGAGCTATTTGGCTAGCTCTCAGTTCTTAATGCTGTAAATTTCCCTCTAAGTTTTGGTTTCATGACACATGGTGGATTATGTTTTCATTTCCTTTTAATTTTAAATACTTTCTGATTTCATTTTTATTTATTTTGAACCATGTTATTTTGTACTACTTCAGGTAGCTGTGAATGATTTGGGATTTTCTGTAGGATTTTTCTAATATTGATATCTTTAACTTCACAGTTAAAAAACATACTTTTGTATATAACATGAATCCTTTTTAAGTAATTGAGATTTTGTTTTATGGCTCAAAATATATTCTATGTTGGTAAATGGTTCATACAATTTTGAGAAAAATCTGTATTTTGTGACTGTTGGTTAAAGTGTTCTAAATATCATGTCAGTTGGTTGAGTGCATTACTCTAGTCTACTATATTTTTACTGGTTGACTCAGTTATTCTTTTCTCATTGCTGGGACAAATACCTGACATTCAAAATGAGGGAGAAGGAGCAGTAGCTCACAGTTACTAAAGGTTTCAGTCCATACTCAGCTGGCTCCACGGCAGAGTGGCACTGGCCAGAGGGCAGCCTTTCATGCCTGGCAAAGAGTAAGAGAGAGAAAGGAGTAGCAGCAGTAACAATGGCCACAGAGACAAGTCTGTCTCCCTTAAATTGAATTCAGGCTATCTGCCCAGGCTGAGTGTAGTACTCACACCCATAATCCCAGCAGCACTTACACCTATAAAACCAGCAACACACACCCATAATCCCAGTGAATCATGAGTTAATGTCAAACTCTAGTAGTCCCTGCCCGTGACTACATGAGGCTTGGGGGAAGAGGGGGACAGCTAGACATAAACCATACACTGGTTTTTACTGTTTTTGTGATATGAATTATTAAGGAGATATTGACATCACCCACTATAATTTATAGATTTGTCTATTTCCGTTTGCATTTTGGTCAGATTTTGGTTATATTTTGAAGTTCTCTTGATACAGGCTTAACTATTTTTGATCATCATACACTCCTGATTGCTTTACCTCCTTAATCATCATGATGAAAAGCCCTTCTTTATTAATATTTTTTTCTCTAAAATATATTGTCCAATATTATTAACATGGCCCCCTACCACTTTGATGAGTGTTAGTGTGATATATTTGTTTTTCTATATCTTTTAATTTTTTTTTTTAGTTACCTGTTCATTTATATTTAAAGAACATTTTTTATAAGATAACATGTAAAGTCATGCAGTGTTTAATGATGGGAATGCATTTTGAGGAAAGTGTCAGTAGGGAATTTCTCCACATCCTCCCTAACATTTAGAATTTTCTGAATGTTTGTAATTTTTCTATAATAGCGTCTTTAATGAGTATGGAGTATTGTGTTTTCTTGCCTGTTTGCATGGCTAGTTGCTGACATTGTGAATTTTACCATGTTTAGTGCCGGATATTTTTGTATTCCTGTATATTTCCTGCACTTTGTTGACAGACGAAGTTACTTAGAAATTTTTTTATAGGTCTTACTTTTTAGTTTGTTAGGTGGATTCAAAACATTTCTTACTTTAGAGCACATTATCACTACGGAGGCAACACTATCCTATGAGTAACCACTCTACTCACTCTTCATAATTAGGAAAATTTTGCCATTTACCTGGTGAGAAAAGATACTGCTCCATTGTATAAGTTCTATGCATTATTCCTCCTAAGCCTTTTAGTTGGTTCCTTCCCTCTTCACAGGTGGTTTCTTAAATACTTGTTCTGAAGGTTGTCTCGGGGGTGTTTGTGCAGATCTCTGGAGCACTTTCACTGTAGCACTCTTTCACATCCTTTGAAGTCTGGTTTTGTACTTTTAGCTTTGTCTCTAACTCTGGAAGTCCACCAGGCTCTACCTGGATTTCTTCCCTCACCTTATTTGTCTTCTGTTTCTTGGAGATTACCGTCCTTCATTTCCCAATGGTTAGTTCTTGAAAATATACGGTCTATTGTGTATTGTCTGATGTTATTATTGTTTTTGTTCAGGCAGGAGGATAAATTGCATCCCTTTTACAAAATCAAAGGTCTAGATCAAACATTTTTTAAAGGATGAAATAACAAACACCAGAACAGAATTTCCTATCTAGCAAAAATATTTTTTTCAATGTAAGAAAAAAATAAAGACATTTTCAATAAATAAAACAGAATTTTTGTCTGTGGAACTAAACAGGCTAAGGAAAATTAAGGAAATAGATTATAGTTTGAATAGTAATTTTAAGTACTTAAATGAAAAAGAAGGAAAATGTTAAAGAAAGTTATGTAGAATGGAAATGAAACCAGTGGAAACCTCAGATTTTCAGGAAGGAATAAGAACACCTGAAAAGGCAATTATGTAGCTGTATATGAAGACTATTTTTCTTCTCATTTCTTTAAAAATATATATATAGTTCTTTAAGTATAAATGACATGTTATATAATTAAAAACTATAGCTAGCCTAAGGCATAGAAGGTAAAAGGGTGATCATATTCATTACTTTCTTTTTTGCCTGTGTGGCAAGAATACTTAAGATCTATTCTTTTAATAAATTTGTTTTTGTCATTCTGGAAATTAAACTAAAGAGCTTACATATGTTAGATAAGCACTTTACTCCTGAGCCATATACCCAGCTATATGAATTTCAAGTATGCAATACAGTATTATTAAGTATAGTCGCTGTGCTCTGCATTAGGTCTCCAGAACTTATTCATCTATACTTTTTGACCAACACTTTCTTAGTACCTTTGAGTTAATTTTGTTTCTATATATGTAAAAAAACAAAAATCTGAGACGGTCAGCTTCTAAGAGGAAATGTTTATTTTGGCTCACACTTTTTGAGGTGCTAGTCTATGATGGATTGGCCCTTTGCTTTTGGTTATATGGCAAGGTGCCATGCCATGGCAGGGAGGGGAGTGGGAAGGAGAGAGAGAGAGGGAAAGGGGGGAGAGGGAGAGAGAAAGAAGGAGAGAGGAAGAGGGAGAAAGGGAGATCAGTGTTCCTCAGTCTTCTTTTGTGTGTGAATATGCAGTTTTCACAGCACTATCTATTGAAGTAACTATTCTTTTCCCATTTGTGCTAATGATACTTTTGTCAAACTTGAGTTGAGCTTACATGTATGGATGTATTTCTGTGTTTTCTTTTTCTCATTGGTCTATATGTCAGTTACATCTTCTACCTTCCCTCCTTTCTTCCTTTCCTTCCTTTTTCTCTCCCTGCCTTTGTTCTTAGCACTAGGGATTGACTCCAGGGATTTGTGCTTCCTAGGCAAGTACACTACCATTGAGTTACACTCCTAGTCCTTGTGTGTCTGTTTTCATGCTAGTACTATATAATGTTTTGATTACTAGAGCTTTGTGTTATAATTTTCTGTTGAATCAGGAAATGTGATTCTTCCTGCTGTGTTCTTCTGGCTAACAGTTGCTTTACCTTTTTGAGATATTGTGTGGTCCCATAACAAATTTTAGGATTATTTCTTGTATTTATATAAAGTGATATTGAAATCTCAAGGTATGGCATGAATCTTTGGTAAAATGGACATACTGACTACTGAGTCTTAATCCAGAGGCACAGGAATCTTCATTTATTTTCAGCTTCTTGTTTTTTCTTTTTATCAGTGTTTTATAGCTTTCAATATAAAAACCTTTTACCTCCTTAGCTAAATTTACTTCTAAGTTTCTGGTTTTTTGATGGTATTATAAATGGAATTGATATTTTAGTTTGTTTTTCAGATAGTTTGTTTCTAGTGTGTACAAATGCAGGATTGCAACTACTTACTGAGATTTTGCCTTTAAATTGTTTTTAAAAAAGTCTAGTGGGGCCACGGGGGTGTGGGCACGGGCGGGGTGGGGCTCGGAAGATCCTAGGCCCCCTGAGAGCACATTTGGTGGGAGCACCTCTACTGGGTTGGTCCAGGCAGACTTCCTGCTTCTGAGGCCCAGGCATCTCAAGTTCTGCCCAGCTCCAGGAAGGTGTCTCCCCGCAGAGTCGCAGCCATTTCCTGTGTGTGGTGGGCCAGGGCGAGTGTGGGGACATGGAAGACGGCATGCTCAAGGAGGGCTTCCTCGTGAAGACGGGCCACATTGTTCACAACTGGAAGGCACAATGGTTCATCCTTCAGCAGAACACCCTGCTGTACTACAAGCTTCAGAGTGGTCAGAAAGTGACCCCACCCGAGGGCCAGATCCTCCTGGATGGCTGCACCCATTACTTGCTCCTGCCTGGAGTGCGAGAGCTCACCGCTCCTCATTAAGCTGAAGACTCGGACTTCCACACAGTACTTCCTGGAGGCCTGCTCTCCAGAGGAGAGGGATGCCTGGGCCTTTGAGATCATGGGAGCCATTCATGCCCGGCAGCCCAGGAAGGTCCAGCAGCTCCATGTGCTGAGGACGACCTTCAAGCTGCCCTCGCACATCAGCCTGCATCTCATCGTGGGCAAGATGTGTGACAGCAGCAGCGGGATCCAACTGAGTCCCAAAGTGAAGCAGGGAAGCACCTACAAGAAGACCTTCCTGGGCTCCTCACTAGTGGACTGGCTCCTCTTCAATGCCTTCGCTGCCAGCCGCCTGGAGGCGGTGACCCTGGGCTCCAAGCTGTTGGAGGAGAACTTCTTCAGGCCGGTGGGGGCCTGCAGGATGGGTGCTGTCAGCTCAGGGGATCTGGCTGAACATTTCCTGGATGACAGCATGGCCCTGTACACTTTTGCTGAGAGCTACAAGAAGAAGGTGGCTCCCAAAGAGGAGATCAATCTGAGCTCCATGGATCTAAGTGGTGAGGTGGTCAAACAGGACTATCTGTCCAAGCAGGGGCACAAGAGGAAGAACTGGAAGCTGCGCCGCTTCATGCTATGGAGGGAACCGGCCTTCCTGCATTTCTACCACCCATCTGAAGGGGAGAACAGGCCAGTTGGTGGGTTTTCTCTTCATGGGTCCCTTGTGTCTGCTCTGGAGGATAATGGTGTTCCCAGGGGTGTTAAAGGGAATGTCCAAGGAAATCTTTTCAAAGTGATTACAAAGGATGACACACACTGTTATATTCAGGCCAGCAGCAAGGCTGAGTGAACAGAATGGATTGAAGCTATCAAAAAGCTAACATGACAAGGACTAGGACTCCTTCCCCCTCTGGGCTGGCACAGAGGATTTCCTGGAGAATAGGTGTGTTAAGACTTGGGCCAAGTATGTCACCAAGTGGTAGACTGCCTGAATTCCAAGCCACAAAAAAAGAGAAAAGGACTTAACGTTGTACACTTTGCACTGCTTTGGATAAGACTACTGGATAGTTCCTCGGATGATGCAACAGTGGCGTTAGGCTAGCTATTACGTGCCAGTGTCCTGTTGCCCATCAGGATGGCCAGCCATGTCCTTGGGCACCAGAGCCAAAGCCCTGTTGGAACACTAACACTGGCCATGCTATTTCGATGAAACTTCTGAACTTCCTTCCCTGAAACATCAATAACCCTTACCACCTCCTTTGGATAATAAAATTTGATATATGTGTGAAAAAATCAATAAAAAATAAAAAGGTCTAGTGACACAGTTCAATATGAATGCATATATATATATATATATATATACACATATACATACATATATATACAGTTGTTCAGTAAATATGATTGTCATTTACAGTTTTTATGTAATTATTGTATGGAGGTATATTATTTCTATACTTAGTTGAGTTGTTTATGCATGCATGTTACATTTTGTCAAATGGTTTTTAGCAAATGCTGAGATGATCATGTGATTTTTGTCCTTCATTTGGTTGATGTGGTGTGTCCTACATATAGATTTGAATATGTTGAAACGTCCTAGCATCTTAGTAATAAATTCTGCTTGACCACAGTGAATGGTTCCTTTAATGGTCTTTGAAGTTGCTTTGATAGTATTTATGAAGATTTTTGCATGTATGTTTATCAGAGATATTGGTTTGAAATGTCCTTTCCTTGTGTATTTGGTTTTGACATCAAAGTAATGCTGTCCTCATAAAATCATGCTGAAAGTGTTCCTTCCTTTTTAACTTTTGGGGAAGAGTTTGAGAAGGATTTCTATTAGTTCTTTAAATGTTTGACAAAATTTACCAGTTGTTATTGTTTGTGTTTGAATCACCACTCAAAGGCTTAGGAACTTTTAAGTGTGTCTTTTTCAGAGACAGCTGAATGTAGATTTTGGAACTGATTCATAGTGCAATGCTGGGAATAAAGGTGCTGGGATTAAGTGGCCACTGAGTGGATTGGCACCACTCTAATCCCAACAGTCCATAAAATAAAAGAGATAGAAAGAGGCTTGCTTTTCCCTTTCTGTGCTTGTTGCTTTTGCTGTTTTTTTACACCAGGAATTGGTGTCCCTCTGTCATGTGCCACCTTCCTTGGAGCCAGCCAATGTGGACTGAAACTTCTACAAACTGTGAGCTAAATAAACTTTTTCTCCCTTTTCGTTTGGATGTTGAGCATTTCGAGCATTTTGTCTTAGCAGTGAGAGAAAAGTAAGTAACGTCAGTGAAGCTAACCGTGCTGTCCTTTGGATTCCATTTCACTTTCTTTCTTTCTTTTCTTTTTTCTTTTCTTTTTTTTTTTTTTTTTGGTGGTACCAGGGATCGAACTCAGGACCTTGAGCTCTCCAGGCAAGCACTTATTCCACTGAGCTATCTCCTCAGCCCCTTGTATTCCATTTGAAAGAAATACTTTTTCCCACCATTCCCTTTCATTCTATGTGTACCTTTAAAAGTGAAGTATGTCTTCTGTGGCAGCATATACTTTGATCTTTTTAGAAATCCATTAGTCTCTGTTTCTATGGGTTGGATAATTCAATTAATTTACACTCAAGGTCTATTTATTTATTTATTTGCAATATTAGAGATTAAATACAGGGCATATGTACTGTGTCTCCAGCTGATTTAGTTTGTAGTTTGAAACAGGATCTAAGTAGATTGTTAAATTATCTAGGCTGGCTTGAACTTCTAATCCTCTTGTGTCAGCTTCTCAAAGTGCTGGCATTACAAGCATGCACCACTATGCCCAGCTTGTGGTAATTATTGAAGGATGCTGCTAATTTACTGCTTCTTTCAGGGTGTTTTGTAGATTCTTTCATGCATAGCCCATAGCAGCAACGGCTTCAGGGTCTGGAGCATGGGTTTATGTGGGATTGAGGGTGGCATAGCCACTCATTCTGCTTTTTGGGTGTGCAGCATTGTTTTCCTATCTGTGGAACCTATAGCAGTGATAGCTATGGTTTACCTTAGTGATGGAAGCTGCCAGTGCCATACAGCTGTACTTATGGCTCTCAATTTTCTGTTCTGCCCCATCTCATTAGTGCATAAATGATGATCTTCACATGGTCCTTTCCTTGCAGTTATTGTCTACATATTTTTTCTCTGCTCTGTGACTGCAGGTTCTAATTGGACCCTTGAGCCTTTGTAAGACTATTTTCATTTACAGATAGCTGTCTAATGGTTTTGTTTTTGAAAAGGATGAAGTCTGTTATTTCCCACTGTTCTATTATGCTGACATTCTAAAGTCATATTTCTACATATTGTGAGAAATGGTAAATATTAGTATGATAGATTAAGGATATAGATTGAAATGTATAATATTATTATAATTAATAAATACTATTTAGTTATATAGCCAAAGTTTAATGCAAAGAAGTATAAGTGAAGGGTATTAGATAAAATGAAATACCTAAAAGATATCTAACCATTTTTTTGTTTTTATAATGTTTTGGTATTGTATGAGGTGCATACATGATATTATATTTACAGATATTATTTTAGAAGGTATCTCTTATCAGTGAATTAAGAGTGTACTAACCATTTTTTTAAAAGTAAAAGAAATAACAGGAATAAAGATGGAGCACAAATAGTAAGCAAACTAATAAAATAGAAAGCTATATAAATAATTGCACTCAATAATTATAAGATAATAATAACACTGACTAAAATGCCTTGTCAGATTGAAGGGAAAAGTAATTGAAATAATATCTATAAGAGAGACACTTTAAATATAATGCATACATTTTATGTGTATGTATGCATGTGTGCTACTATGGATTATATCTAGGTGTCCCCCTAAGCACCATGAGCTCCTAGGTGGGGCTTTGGGGAGGTGATTGGATCATGAATGTGTGATGATCACCATTTAATTAGTCCACTGATGGGGTTTCGAGCTACATGTGATGTGGAAAGTGAAGCTATATAGGAAGAGGTGGATCCCTGATATTCCACGTGTCCTCCTCTTCCCTTGATCCCACCTTGCTGTCTGTCTGCCACGCCGTGAGCTGTTTCTCCTCTGCCATGCTCTTCTGTGAACCAAAAGAAATCTTTCCTCCTTTAAGTTGTGGGTGTTGGATCTTGTGTCCAAGTGGTAAAAAAGTAACTAAGTCATGTAAAATGTTATGTTTTATAAGAAAACTGGTGTGCTATGGTAATAGAAACAAAATAAACTCAAGAAAAAGCATTACCAGTGATAATACTGCAAAGAATAGGGATATCATAATGATAAAGAATCCATCAGGAAAGGGAAATACTATAATCAAAATTTTACAGTATACCTTAACAGAACTTCAAGTCAGGAAATAACAGTTGGCAGAATTAAATGTAATAACAGAAAATTTCTCAATTATCATTGGAGATTTTAACATCCTTATGGAAGCAATGCACAGAAAGTTTTTAACAAATGTGTAATGGCATAGAAAATTTGAATAACTCTATAAGCCATATTTAACTAATTGACTTTAATAAAACAACACACCAGCAAATTAGAGAATACATTTTTTTTAAATGGACATTTGTAGGTTCATTAAGCTAGAGCATATATACTAGATCACAAAATAAAACTCAGTAAATCCCAACATACTGAAACCTCATACAGAGTGTATTCTTTGAGAACAAAACCGCTGAATTAAAGACAAAAATAATAAGATATACAGAAAACTAGCCATTATTTGAAAACTAAATTACACATTTTAAAGTACCGTGAGTGAAAGAAAATTCTAAAAGAAATTAGAAAACAATTCAAAGTGGAATATAATATATAAAAACTATAGAATGCTATTAAAGCCATACCTAGAAGGAAATTTATAGCTTTGAAGGGTTTTTCTTAAGAAGGTAGAGAAAGAAGAACAAACTAAATCCAAAAATATAAGCAAAAAATGAATAAAATAGAGCAAGAAAAATAATAGAGAAATTTCATAAAGCCCAAATTTTATTCTTTGGAAAATCAGTACAATTGATACCCACCACTCCCCAGAAGAAAGAGAGAGAGATAGAGACAGAGACAAAGAGATGGAGACAGAAAGACACAGACACAGAGAGACAGACAGAGACACCAAAATACCCAATACCTAATATTAGGAAATAGGGAAATAGATCTTTTGTGAATGGAAATGTAACCAAGAGAGGGAAGAGAGTTGAAGGGGAGGGGAAAGGTATGTAAAAAGGATTAAGAATGAATGCAATTATATACTGAAAACTTATACTAATATAAATAAAAATTACAAACTCTTTGTAGGTAAACAAAAACTCTTGGAGCAGCATAAAAAATTACAAATGGCTAAGTTGGACTTTATCACAATTAAAAATTGATCATTAAAAGATACTATTAAGAAAGTAGTTTTAGAATGAAAGAAAACGTGCTCTTCAGAAAATAGAAAGAACTCCTTCAATTCAGTATGAGAAACAAAAGACCTAAACAGTCATCTCAGGAAGGGAGAATTGCAAATGTCTAGTAAGCAAACAAAAAAACAAGATTTGTGTGTTGGGTGTGCTATTGCTACTTTGGTATCATTGCTTAAATGATTAGTGGAGAAACTAAGGTTTTTCTTAAATCATGAATTTGTATTGATACTTCCCTTCTAAATGTAACATCATAACATTTTTCCTTACTGATTTTTATTTTATATATGTACCTTTTTCTCTTACAGTGAAATATTAATTTCTACTTTTGTAACTTTATTTCATCCTATAATACACATAAAATAAACTCAGGATGAAAATATCTTATGAGACATTCTCACCAAAAATATTAATTTAATCACAGCATAATAATTGAACAAATTCAGAAAGTGGGACATTCTACAAGATAAGTGACCTGGATACATAAAAATTATCAGTGTCATGAGAGGCCAAAAAGGGAAAGAAAGTAGCAAAAATTGTTCTAAATTAAGAGACCACTGACGCATGTCAACTGAGTATAAAAGGCTTACTTAGACGCTGAGCTTAAATATACAGAGTTAAAAAACATTTTTTTGGGGGGTGACAATTGGGGAAACTTGAGTACACATAATATATTAGATTATGGAGTAATGTTCTTAATTTTTCATTAAGGTGGCTTTGTATTGTAGATATGCAAAAAATACCTTTTTTGTTTTTGAATTTTCTATTTTATTTTATTTATTTTTGGAGACAGAGTCTTGCTTTGTAGTGTAGGCTGACCTTAAACTTACCCAGACTGGCCTTGAACTCACAGTGATCCTCCTGCCTCAGCTTCCCAAATGCTAAGATTATAAGGGTATGCCACCACACCCAATTAACAATTTTTTGTTAAGTTTAAAATTTGAGAATTGAAGTTTATTAGTTTCTCTATTGTATACATACACAGAACCTAGAATAAATGTTGAGAACACATGAACAAGTGAAAAATATAAAGGAGGGCACAGGGTTGTTTATTATTATATTCTTTCAACTTCTGTGTTGGTCTGAAATATGTATTTTTAAAATGAATTAGAAACAAAAAAGATGGAATTTAAGGCTGCTGTTTGGGTCAGTCTGCATATTTGTCACCAGGTGGTGCTAGTGTTTTTCAAATAAAAATCACGTAAGTAGTATGTTTATTCAATATTGATTTAGGAAGAATTTCAATGGAAAATAGAGACTATAAGTCACACTTTTTAATTTGCCTTACATTGTCATAGTTTATCCAATTTGAAGAGTTTCAGCTATACATTTTCTCTCTCAGTCTACTTCTCTGGAACCTTTCCATTTCCTGGGTCTTAACTTATTTTTCTGAGGCACAAACAAATGCAGTGGGTCCCTCTACAAGAGGCCACTGAGATCCACACTGCTAATTAAGTAACACTGCTGTAGGATTTCTCTCCCTTTAAACAACCTACTTTCCCCAGTATAACTGTCAGTATTACTTCACTACTCACAAGACACTCTGCTGTCTTTAAGAAAATGAATGACACATACTTTCTTGCCCTTGAATAGTTTGCTTTATGTATGTCTCTCTCCAAAATGCCTTTATACCTGTTACTACTAATCAAAATCAGACCATCAAAGCCTGGATTAGATGTCATGTCAATTCCCCAGACACTCTACTCAGAATTATTCTTTCCATCATACTTTGTAATTTTCTCATCAAACTAATCACATTTTTGTTATGTAATAATTATGTGCAAACACTAAATTATAAATACTTTTCATACAGTTTATCTCCAGATTGCATTACATACTGTTGGCCATTTAGTAAAGATCAGTGGAATTCAGTGTCAGGATTTTTCAAAGCTAGTTAGATTAGTGAGGAAAGTGCTGACCAGCCACAAGCAATTGCCAGCCTTACTCTGGCTGCTTATTTTACAGACAAGCAGCAAGGGACCTGCATAAGGAGAGATCAGCTTGGGTGAAATATGTGTGTGACCTAGCACCTCCCACCTACCAAAGCAATCATCAATATGAAGTAACAATCCCATTTCATTTAACACTATCAGTACCCTTAAAATATTTCTCTCTCTCTCTCTCTTTTTTTTTTTTTTTTTTTTTTTTTTTGTGGAACTGGGGATTGAACTCAGGTCCTTGTGCTTGCTAGGCAAGTGCTTATTCTACTGGGCTATCTCCCCAGCCCAATACCCTTAAAATATTGTGTGTGATTTTACTGGTGTTTTCTGCTTCTAGGCAAAAATTTATTAACAGATTTGCTTTAAAAATGTTTGGTAAGAGATCACACATTCTACAAAAGGTAGAAACTGGAAGCAGTGTAACTACCCAAAAGTATACACAGTTGGTTAGAGAAGTTCTAAAACATTACATTGAAGCCATTGGAGATAGTGCTGGAGAATAATGTTTAGTGGCATAAGCAGAGGTGGAAAATATATTAATACCCTGAAAAATGTGACTTTTAATGAGAAAAATACATGTGCATAAAGAAAAGATTGAAGATGATCCCATAAAGAAAAGATTGAAGATGATCACAGGTATTCTTAAATTTTGGACAATGGTCTTTATATTTTCTCTGTTGCTATGTTTTTAAATTTTAAAACTATATGCATATGTAGCAACAAAATGGTAAAACCTCTTTTTACTCTCACTTTGATATGTCCATAAAATTTACTATTGTAGGCAAAAATTTCAGACTGACACTAATGCCTGGGTTTAACATAGAACCCCAGGATGAGAAGGTAAAAAGATAACACAAGGGAAGATGTTATTGGGGGCTGAATAGACAGGAAAAGTGACGGTTAAGGAGTGGGGTTGAGAAGCATAGGAAAGCATAAGGATGAAATAATTATCAAGACTATAATGAAGTAGGAAGGTAACTACAGTTGGAACTCTAGGCCCAATATTTAGAATGGCTGCTTATTAGATCAGTGACCTTCAGTAAATCATTTATGTCAAGGGCCAACTCATGTTTTAGATAAAGTAATTAATAGTAAGAAAGTATAAATGAGGTCACATATATGTGAGTCAGATTCCTCACTCAGCAATGTTGGCATTTTGGACCAGATACTTCTTTGTTGTAGGGACTGAACAGGTATGTTAGTATGGGAGAATGTGTGAGGACATCAGTTTTACTTTTTAATTTTATTTATTTATTTATTTTCTGTATTTTAGGGAAGGGTCTACAGGATGTTCAGGTCTCACTACTAGATTGGATTTGATTACAATTCTCCTGTTTACAACCTCACAAGAGCTGGGATTACAGGCTTGTGCCACCACGCCCAGTCTCATTTGCCATCTTAACGAGCCCTGGGAACAGGGTTGGTACAGCAAGCCCATTGCACCTTAATCCTCTGAGCTGTTTGTCTGGCCCTGGACATCAAGGTTTAATACAGAAAGAGAGTTGCCCAGGGGGAAGGAAAGCAGGTGAGTTCATCAGGAAACTAAAGTTTTACTATATTATGTAAAATCTCCCACTAGGGACTGATTTCTCCTGAGAGAAGACTCAACAGAATGATGATGATTTTGTGGTTGGCAGACATATGATGGAAATCTATGAGTCAATTCAAAACACCAGCAAAAAGATTATCTGTTATTCAGATATGAATAAGAAAAGGGGTCTTTCCATATGAGGTATAAGTGTGGCCTCAAGAACTTTCTGTATCATTGTTTCTGATTTAGAGGAGGAGTGAATGGGAACAGGAAAGGGAGTTCTGTAACTATGGAGCTATTTTGTGTAGGAAAGGTACTAACGCAACTTCAAATTATAATGGCATGTTAAAGCCACCAAAACTCACAGTATGATTTGTACATTTATCCCATTTATTTTATTTGTTGTTACTTTTACAATTTATTTATTATTGCATTTACAATTTTCTCACATTTGTCATGAAGATATGAATTTAATAGAAATGAGAATAAAAGTATAATTTTGTTAATTTGAGGATTCCTCTCAAAATTATGAAAAAGTAATTTTAATATAGAACTTAAACACTTTGCTTTTATATTTCTTTCCCCTCCCTCTTCCATTTCCCAAAATCTAGCCAAGAACTATGCTAACCGTATGTGAGGCAAGTGCTCTACCACTGAGCTCCATCCAGCTCCAGATTTTTTATTTTTGAATAGCTCACTTTTTAAATTTTTTTTATTCTTATTTTTTATGAATGTAGGACATTTACAGGATGTACAGGGTCTCACTGTGTAGATTGGACTTGTAGTGATCCTTCTGTTTTCAGCCTCCCAAGTGCTGGGATTACAGGCCAGTACCACCATGCCCAGTCTCAGTTGCTGTCTCAGTGTGCCCTGGGGGATGGGACTTTGGGGATTGAACCCTGGCAGCTGTATTCTGCACTCAGCGCTTTAGTCCACTGAGTTACCTGGCCAGCCAACTTTTTTTATTTTAAGGATGAAAAAACAAAAACAAATAACAAGAACAAAGACAATAACAAAGCAACATAAAACAAAATAGTGCAGAATTTCACAAGAATAGAAAATTAACAGTGGTTATTGTATTGCATATTGTTATCATGAAATTTGTTGCTCAGATTACCAGATATAGGTATGTAAGATTGATCAAACAAACATAAATTCTTCCTTTCACAAACCTTTAGATTTTTCATTTTTAAAGATTAGAAAACATAGTAAATAGCAAGATAATAGAATTTATATGTAATTCTGCCACCCAGACAGATCCAGTATTTATATTTTGTATGTATGTTTCTAGACTGCTCAAATCAGTGGTCCTGAACGCAATCCACATATTAGATTAGGCTGAGCAATTTTTAAAATAAAATCATAACTAGTCTTATCCACAAACAATTAAACTAGCATCCTTGGAGTAAGGAAGGGAGTGGAGCCAAATATGAATAATTTTTTTTCTTCAGGCTTCACAGATGATTTTGATGGGGGCATAAAGTTGAGAACTGCAGTGAGTGAATGATAGATTTGTATTATCTTATGTGGCTAAAGCTAGTAGGATTCTAGACAAAAATAAGATGCTGGTGCTACAGTTAAGTTGTACTTGGACTATAGTTAATATTGGCAAAAAAGGAATATAAGCAGTAGAGAATCCCACAATACACAACAATCTTATCAAAGCATACCACCACTGTAGAAAGTAGTAATCAATAACTTGGGCAATATTAGCAGTAGATATTTTGTGGACACCAAGCTGTGAACATCAAAAGCAGGAACTACTAGTCAGTCTGTTCTTAGTTTAAATGCTACAGTGTCAGAATTTTTCACCATAATATCATTTTTGAAGATACAAATTCAAATATGTAAATTTCCTGATAAAAGATCCCAGGTGAGCTACAATATGGGTAAGGTGCAAGTTGCTCTGCCCTGGCACCATATTAGACAGGATCATAATGGGGAACTACTTGTACCAAGAGTGAGCAAAAGGGTATGGAGAAAATACAATATAATATCAGATTATAAGAAGCATCAATCACTCAAGCCCTATCAATCTATCAGTTGACACCCATGGAAAGAAAAGGCAATGGAAAGGAAGCAGGATGGTTGTTTTGTGGCGGTCCCATGAGTTGCCTTTAATGTAGTGGGGTCTGCTATCAACTTTTTACAGTTCGGAGATAGAATCTTGTTTCTCCAATACATAATCATTTCTTAAGATAGCCATGGGCAATAATGCTGAAGCATTCAGAGAAGGAAAAAAAAATTCTCCAGTGAGCATTATCTGAAACACTCCTTTTTTCTTAGGAAGGAAAACTCCTGAGATAATGAGTGGACATTTATAATAATGTGCTTTATACTTTTACTATTTCATTACAGAAAAAGAATGCAAAGTAATGGTAAATACATCCAAAAGCCCAGAGTTGGTCAGTGTGGCAAGGTCAAGATTCATTCTGATATCTTTGGCCAGAAACCTGCCAGCCTTCCTAAGAAATAGAACACGCATTTGGAAGACTACTCAGCAATCAGAAAAAGGAGAGGAATGATTTTTGTAGAAATGTTATGAAGGCCATAGGAATGCCTGCATAACAACTGCCCCATAATGGAACAGTAACAGTGCTCACAAGATGGTGCTATTTTGATAGATTAGTTAAAAGTAAAGCTCTTAAAAAATAACTGGCACAAAGTGTATGATTAATTCATACAATGGTTGTAATAGGGAAGTTGAAGCCAATAAGATATTTAGACTGTTCAAAAGATATTTGTTATTATTGACTTAAATTGGTTTACCTGGTAGATGTTCTCATCTTAAATAGATATTTCAGTGAGGCAGAACTCAGTTCCATTTAATAGAGTAGTTTCCAACCTTTGGAACTGTCTGAAAGAAATGGACTATCTTGGAAGGGGTGAACTTTTATTAGACTTCATTTTTAAGAGCAATTTTAGGTTCCCAGAAAAAATTGAGAGAACTGTACAAAAGTACCCACATACTCCTATCTCTTTCACATGTATAGACTTCTCCATTATCAACATCCTCCTCCTGAATGGTACATTTGCTACAATAAACAAGTCTGTATGGACTCATTATCACCCAAAGTCCATAGTTTACATTGTATTTCATTCTTGATGCTGTATATTTTAGATATGTGATGGAGACTACATAGTGGTTCTGAGAAGGATTTAACTTTTTAAGACTGTAGCTCCCATACCTTACTCCTTAGTGGAGACCTTCCTAGAGATAATACAGTTGTCCTAAATTAACATGTCTTACTTGGAGAAGTCCTTCAGGGATTCCTGCTTTCCTTCAGTATTCTCCTTTGTTTTGATAACAATAAATTTGAGCATCCCAGAGAAGATGTTGGTGTTAGCCCCCAGAGAATCTCAAAGTCTATGAGAGAGTTTTGATTTACCTGGAGCCCTAAAAATCATGCCATTTGTCTCTCTTTTCTAGTCTTCACCGTCCATTCATTGGGAGATTGAGGAGCTGATCAGTCTGCTACAATGAACGGATAATATTAACATGGTACTTTTGGACAAATGTATCTACCAGTATAAATCATACCAGTTGTTTCACTGTCCTAAAAACTGTGATATGAGGTGGTTTTCACAAACCAAAATAACCAAATGCTTGGAGAGTCCTTGGGATGAAATCCAAAACTGCAGATTTCAGAGTTTATCTGTGTTTCAACTGGACTCTGAAATGCATTTGGAAAGCACAGGCATGGAGGCTATTAAACTTTGATTTTGTACACACTGGTAATGTTATGAACAAGCCAAACATTGATTTACATGGGGTCATGAGTCACATTCTCTTGCATTGAATCCCACAAAGAAATTAACATTCTCACAACTCTCAGATTAAAGTGTGCTTTGTAACAGAGAATTGGACACCTTGCTTCTTTGCTATTCTTGTGTCAGTCAGTGTGGTGGAATTTAGATCATGACACTCACAATCAAAAGCAGCCTTCTATGCCAAAGTTCCTTCAAAATATTTTTCTGCATTGAACATGTATTGAAAATAACACAAAAGGAATCATGCTACATTTTGTTAAACTCATTTTTTGGGCTTAAGTGAAGTAAATGTGCTTACTACTGTATTCACTGAGATTTTTCACTATGTATGGGTTACCTAATGTGAGGGGTTCTTCAGATATTTTGGGATAATGGAAACCAACTATGCTTTGGAACAGATTATAAGTAGAAGTTGATATATGCTGATCAGTTTTTTAAAATTAATTTTATTGAGAAATAGCAATGAGACAGTTTCAAAACAGGTTTGTAGGACAGTTACAATAATTAATACATAGCATATTGTTATCTTTGTAGTAGGTATTCATAGTACAAGATGCAGACATGATATCTGGTCCAAACACTATTAGTACAAATCTTTCTTTTCATTAAACCAAGAGAAAGCAGCTGCACATCCATCCCAACTACTCTGTATATACAGACATACATATACACATATTTCCATTTAAATATTGTAGGTGTGTGAATTCAGCAAAACAATCCAACACAATCCAGAAGTCCTTCACAGTAGTGGGCCATCTATAGGACAGGCACTGTCAGACCTGAGCCCCCTACAGCCTAGCATATTAACACAGGTCTACCCTCCATACCTCATTTTTACACCTCTCTGCTGAATGGTTAAGACCAAGATAAAGACCTGTGTAACAAGAAGTATAACTTTTGTATCTGACACGGTCAGTCAAATCCCCTCAGTATTTACCCTAAGACCATGTACGGCAGTTTGTAGATCCTTTGTCAGGGTCAGCCATGTGGATGAGTCACACCCATTGCTTGACCAATTTGCTTTCTGTGAATGCCTGAGAGAATGTTTTCTCTTCATGTGACTCTCCTTAGGCACACTTTATATCATTGATCACTTTCCTCTGTGGCCCCAAAATCTCCTTGATCAGAAAATTTGGGACACCACTGAGTTACAGGACATTGCAGTACAGATTCTCTTATGTCCTGAGTCCTTATTGACTTTGAATGTCTAGGGCAAAAATGTTGGCTATCCTTGTAGCCCTTCTTTTTCTCTAATTTTTGGTCTGCATACTCATATTGTTAACCCTCCAGAAGAGAAGCTTAATGATATTATTACCCTATAACATAGCCAGTTGAGCCGAACCTTACTATGTGTCTGAATATCAAACATCTTAGACATAACATAGAACATGTATTTCCCATCAAACATTGATATGTTAAACTTTAAATCCCTACACAATTTGAAGAAAAAAATAAAAAAATAGAAATAAACAATTACGTATTTTTACACAGAAATTTAGAAATCTAACCATATATAGCATTATAGCAGGACAGTCCTATGACTTTTATCTTCTTTCTTGTTTTCATTTATTACCCTTTTTTTAAAAACAAACACTTACTTGAGAGACAGTATAGCAGTAACTGATATGACATTAGAAGCAGAATGTATTTAGAAGATCAGAATGACAGGCATTCCAAGCGTGACCCTAGTATTACACATTAGTGTCTTCAGTGCAGTTGCTTAGTTCACAACTATCAGCAAACATATATAGTTAGGGTGAGAATCCTACCAATTAACTGCTAGTTTCAAAAACCTGCTGAAGATTCTCAGGATCATTGCCTTAACCATCTTTTGCATATGAATGTATGGCTTTGTTCCTGTCACGTTTCCTAGCTTTTCCTTGCCCTCTCTTCATTGTCTAATCCTTAAAGTTCTCGCTTTCCATTTAATTGTGTTACAACTTGCTATTTTTATTTCTTAAGTTCTTACACTAGGGAGACTATATGATATTTACACATGTGGGTCTAGTTTATTTCACTTATGAATATATCTTCAAGTGGCATCCACTTATATACAAAGGCTTCAAGTTTATCATTCTTTATAGCTGAGTAATACTCCATTGTACAAAAATACCACATCTTTTTCATCCATTTTTCAGGTGATGGGCATTTTGGTTGCTTTTAAGATTTGGCTATCACAAATTGTGCTGCTAGATACAAAAGTTACATTTCCTGTTATATAGGTCTTGCTTTATCTTGGTCTTAACCATCCAGTGGAAAAGTGTAAAAATGAGGTATGAAAAGTAAAGCCAGATTAATATGCTGAGCTGTAAAAGACGCAAGTCAATTTCTGACATTGCCGGTCCTATGAACCCACTACTATGATGAACTACTGAACTAGATTGGATTATTTTGCTGAATAATCTACATGCACCTACAATTTTTAACTGGCAATGGAATATTCATCTGACAAAACTAAAACAAAAAAAAGCAATACAAATGAAGGACCATTTTACATCTGTATATACAAAATGGGATAGATATACAGATACTTTCTCTTATTCAGTGAGAAGAAAGATTTGTACTAATAGTGTTTGGACAGGATATCATGTCTGCATCTTGTACTATGAATAACCACTATGCAGACAACAATATGAAATGTATTAATTATTGAAACTGTCCTACTAATCGGTTTTGAAACTGTCTCATTGCTATTTGTTTCTCAGTAAAATTAATAAAAAAACAAACAAAAAAATTAATTGTGCTGCTATAAACTTAGGTGCACATATATATCTCTGTGATATGATGTTTTCAGTTCTTTTGGAAAAATTCCCAGTAGGGGAGTAGCTGGATTAAATGGGATTTCCAATCCTACTTTTCTAAGGAGTCTCCACATTGATTTTCATAATGGGTGTACCAGTCTGCATTCCCACCAATAATGGAGAACGGTTCCTTTTTCCCCACAGCCTCTCCAACATTTGTTTTTGGTTGATTTGTTTATGATAGGCATATATTCTGGAATAAGATGGTGTCTCAGTGTTGTTTTAATTTGCATTTCATGGATGACTATTCATGTGGAACATTTTTTCATATATTTATTACCTTCTATAATTTTGTCATCTGAGAAGTGTGTGTTCATCTTGGATGCCCATTTCTGGATTGGGTCTTTAAATTTTGGGGCACTATTTTTTTTAGTTCTTTATAAATTCTAGATAGAAGACCTTTGTCTGAGTACTTATTAGTTAAGATTTTTTCCAAATTTGTGGATTGTCTTTTCACTTTGTTGGTAATTTCTTTTGACATGCAAAAACTTCTCAATAAGAGAAGGTCCCAGTTGTTAATTCTTTGAAGTATTACCTGTGTGATTTTGTTTTTATTCATGAACTGTTTGAGCCAGATGTCTGGCAAATGTGTATTCCAGGTAAGGAAACTATATGGGAAAAATCCTTGAAGTATTATGTATATAACTCTCAATATTGCTTTTGTTTTAATAGTATTTATAGAAGTTGTGAAGATTAAATGAAAGAATATAAGTTTAATGTACATAGTGCTCACAAGATTATTGTTTTAACTGCTACAGTAGAATCTTTGCAAATACATACAAAAGAATTGATACAGAAAGTCTGATCTGAAACTGTTTCATAGGCTAAGGTAACTAAAGAATCAAATCATAATAGCTCTCCTTGCTTGTTAATAGATTGTCCTTGGTATTCACCAAGAACTATACTGACTTCACTTTCCTTGCTCAGGTCAATCTGAGTCTCTAATTGTTCAACAACTTAATTTCCTCATTGCAAAATAATTTACCAGTCTGGTATTAATTGTCTTATCAGTTTTGTAAGAACACTCATATGGTGTTCTGTGCCAGGCGCTAGTATTAACATTATTCAAACATTAACTCATTCATTTTTATAGCAATCCTGGAAGGTAGTTCCTGTTATTATCACTATCACCATCACCATTGTGATAATCATCATTTTTAAAACGCAGAAACAGACACAGGGGGGCTAGTACCTACTCCTTAAGGAGCAGAGTTCAGACTCAAACTGAGGTCATGATTTCAGAGGTCCTGTTCTTTTCTCTAAAATGTATATTTTGCCTTCCTGAAGCCAGCCACTCCTCATGCTTCCCAGACTTTTTTCATCCAAACTGCTGAAGTTAGAGGAATCATGTTACCATGTAGTAAGATAAATTAGACTTTGTTGTGGCTCCTCTTCATGCCATTGGGAGCTGGACATCAGTCTGCTACAGTAAGTTCTCAACTTACAAACATTTGAGTTGTGAACATTCACAGACACCAACAGACTTTGCATTAGAAACTTGTGGAAGTAGCTCATGTGTCATTGTCAAGTTGGACATTGCCAAGTTGTGCTTCTGTGGGCTTACTGTACAATAGCACAACAGGACACAGTAGTATGGAGCTCAGTCAGAGTTGAGGATGTCTGGAGGCAAGAAGAAAAGCAGTGGTCATGTGGAAGGGACTGCTAAGGGCATAAAACTTTATGATGTGACTAGGAGTCCGATCTAGTAGTGAGACCCTGAACACCCTGTAGACCCTTCCCTAAAATACAAAAAAAAAGTCAAATGTTGCTCCTGTGTTGTTATTATACAGGGGCTTTGGTACATGGAAATGAAACCTGCAAGAGCTGATGGAGGGAAAGGATGCAGACAGAGTTGAGAAGATGAACAGGTCCTCGGGAAATAGCTCTGCAGAAGAGCGCAGAGAAGTGTTATAACCTATGTAACTCCATTTTGTATCAAGCCACCATTGTGTTGTCATATAACTCAAAAATGTACCTACCTGTTACAAGAATGTAACTCTTTAGAGACTGCCTGGGCCTCTGGATCCTGAATAGACCCAGAGTGTAGGCCCAGTATGTGAGTGAGACCATCCAGGCCACTGGATCCTGAAGCGACCGAGAGCACAGGCCCAGTGTGGAACCCTTCAGCAGAACTCCCTGCAAAGAGGCTGGCCCACCCAGCTGATTCAGGATCAGAACATCTTGCCAGAGTGACACAAAGGTTTCACCTGCAAGGCTGCAGCAAGAAGAAGTGGAGCACAGCAACCAGACCCAAGCCACACCCACCTGGAGGAGACTGAACTTCATAGATCTAGACCTGGTGCTAAGGTAATAACTCTATCTAAGCTCTACACCTAAGGTCAAAAGTCAGTGGTATACAAAATGACAAAGAGAAGGAATAAAAAGCATTCTGAGGCCCAGAGTCGACCCAGTACAAATGCAGAACACCCTAGCATAGAGGAAATTGGAAATCACACACCTGAAATCTCTGAAATAATAGTGTTAGAAGTAAAGAAACAACTGCAGAAAGGTATAGAGGAAAGCGGATCAGAAATAATTTCTGAAGTAAAAAAAGTAGTGATAACTATAATCAAAGAAGTACTAAGTGCTTCTAAAGAGTACACTGATAAAAAAACAGAGCAGAATAAAAAAATGATGGAACCCCTGAATAAGCAACATAGGAAAGACACAGAATGTATGAAACAGGTCCAAAGTGATATACAGGAAATTAAAACCTCAATCACAACCTGGCAAATCCATTTGAGTAAAAGTGAAAATAGATGCTCTGACCTTAAAGACACTATTGCAGCTAGTGTAAAAGTAAGCAAAGATCGAGAGGCAAGATCTGCACTAATGGTGGTTGGACAGGATATTATGTCAGCTTCTAGTACTACGGTCATCCACTAGGTAAATAATTATTGAATTTTTGATATAATTCAGGTATAAAAAAATAAGATTAGTAAGCAGCTACACTCTTAATTCACTGATAAGAGATATCTGCTAAAACAATATCTGTAAATATAATATCATGTATGCACCTTGTACAATACCAAAATGTTATGAAAACAGTTTGCAATGTATTAATTCATTGAATCTGTGTGGTTAAGGTGTCTTGAAACTGTCTGATTGACATTTGTATTTCAATAAAATAAAAATAAATGAAAAAAAAAGTAAGCAAACATTATTAAAAACAACTAGGGTGCAGGAAAAAATAATTCAACACCTTCAAAATGATGCAAAGTTGAACAAGTGAGACTATTAGGCATCAATGAGAAGGAAGGAGTCAATATAAATTATATAAAAAGAATATGGACAGAAGTAGTGGCAGAAAACTTCTGAAATATGGGGCAACAATTGGACATTTAGTAACCGAAACATATAGAACTCCAAATAACATTACCCCAGTTAAAACCACTCCCAGACATATAATAATCAAGATTCTAGAAATTTCAACATAGGAACAGTATACTAAAAGCCGCTAAAGAAAAACAGATCACATTTAAAGGAAAATTCATCAGAATAATGGCAGATTTCTCTTCACAAACCATCAAATGAAGAATAGCATGGAGCAAAGTACTTCAAGTCTTGCAAGAAAACAAATTCCGACCCAGACCAATATACCCTGCAAAACTCTCTTTCAAGTGTAATGGAGAAGTAAAATACTTCCATGACAAAGAACAACTAAAGAATTTCATGATGACAAAACCAAGCCCATACAGACTACTAAATGATGTTCTAGAGAGGGAGCAAAATGATCACAACCCCATGAAAGAGAATGGAAAGAACCCGCCAAGTAGGGCAAACAATTAAACAGGAGAATAAGAGGTATATAATAGTAGTCTTTCAGTTATTCTTTTGTGTACAGCAGCAAAATATTTCCATCAGCACACTCTACAAATGCACTTCTCTTGCACCCTATGCGTCATGATTCCATATGGATCTTCAGGGCGGATTTCAAGGAAATAGCTGTAGCTCAGTCCCACAAATGACACATGGCCACCAGTAAATGTCATGCTCAATATCCATGTCCACAACACACTAGAACTTTGTGTGATGTCCTATCCCCACACTGTCAGAAGTGAAGGTCATTTATTTGTCATTTCATTATTTATCTTATGTTTTATTCTTAGTACTTCTTTACTATCATGAAAACCTTTTCTTAGTTGAATTGCTTTGAAACATTTAATTTTTAATTAATTAGTATTTAATTTTCTGAATATTGCTTAACCTTAATTTTTGTTTTAAGATTTACACTATATCTTTGAATTGCAATTTATCTAAAAGACATTGAATGATATCATCTCCTAGTATTAGAAACTTTAAAAAGTATATTTCCATTTTCTGTTGACTTTATGTTACTTCTTCCCTGTCCTTTTTACATACACACACATATATATGAAAAAAATTACATGTATAACCTGGCATAAAATTGGTACTGGTTCATAGATATCTTCAATGATCTTTTAAATAAGGATTCATCTAATATATTTTATATAGTCCTGCATAACTATCACTTTGAGAGCTCTTTATTGTTCATCCAGGAGCATACTGCAATTTCTCTTGCCTTTTGAATTATGCCCGTTGTTATTTCCTATATGCTATATCTGGAGGTATTAAAATATTTCAAGTTTGTATAACTAGAAACTATTTTACTTTTAGTTTTCAAAGGTATGTTTGCTAAGTATAAAATTCAAAGAGGATAGATTTGTTTTTTTCTTTCAGTCCTTTAATTAGTCTAGTTTTTTACACTCTTGGTCTGTTTCTTTTTTCTTTCTAATGTGAATTAAGATGCTATTTAATTTTGTTCTTCCATAGCTAATATTTTTTTATGTATAGGTTTAATCTTCTTTTTCTTTATAATGTTTTGGACAATTTCATTTTTGTGTATCTTGGTATGATTTTATTTAATTTCTTATGCAAAAGGTTCATTTTTCTTGGAAATGTGGTATTATAAGTTGAACTAAATTCAGAAATCTTAAATCTTTAAATATTTATTGCCTACTCCTTTCTACTTTGAGAATTCTAATTATATGAATATAAAAAGAAAGGAACAGTCAACTGTTTACAATTTTTGTTTTTACTGTGATTATTTTCCTCTCTTGAATTTTTTATAACTTCTTAGTTATTTTTTTTAAACAAAACTTATACATTTTTATCTGGTAATCTGAAAAACTAATTTGCACATAACAATACAGCAACCATTGTTGGATTCCTATTATTTTGTTTAGTAAAATCTTGTACATGTATAATGCTGTTTTCTTTTATCACTGTTTTGTGTTCTTTAAAAATAATAATAAGTACAAAAAAACCTTTATGATGTATATTTGTATAAAAGGTGTATAAGATTCACTTTGTGAAACTTACAAAAACACTCAATTTACAGACGTTCTCCTAGAATTAAACTTGTTTGTAAGTTGGGAACTTGCTGTGTTTGGGCTTCTGAGTCTTTCTTCAACAGAAT
The DNA here is from genome assembly GCA_004027165.1 of Ctenomys sociabilis. Lineage (NCBI taxonomy): Eukaryota > Metazoa > Chordata > Mammalia > Rodentia > Ctenomyidae > Ctenomys > Ctenomys sociabilis. The sequence goes on from PVKA01004674.1 coordinate 84,501, forward strand.
AAAGAGAATGTAGGTTCACCTCTTGCTTTCAAGATCTTAAGCACACTGGTCTTTGCTGAAATTTTGCATTGGGTATAAAACTTACCCTGATCTAAAACAGAGGGCTACACATCAGGTAAAAAGAAATTTCTGAGGCCTATGGTATAACAGTTCTTCCACCATATTTTTTCCATCATACTTTTAATAGTGATTTCATTTCTCAGATTTAGAAGTAGTTTTTCCATTACTGTGGAGTATCTTTCTGTTTGAATTTGATGAAAATAGGTGACCAGCAGTCTATCAGTACTGTCTCCCTGGAAGCTATACACAGAGGTCATACTGTAGGACAGAATACATCACTTAGCTAGTTCCTGTGAGAAATTAGAACTGGCTAAGCTGTGAATGAACTAGAACTCCTTTTGTCTTTCTAGCTTAATGCTGAAATTGGAAACAGGTTTTCTTTAATGCTCCTTCATCACCTGTACTCCACATTGAATTGTTGAGATCTTACCATACTGATACAAAAAATGTGCAAGGACATGTGAATTGCTAACCTCCAAATGGCTGGGTTTATTGAACCTACTTCCAGGACTTTCTAGGTTGGAGTCTTTTCAAGACAGAGCTTAACATATGCATATCAGCATCTCAGAATAATGGATTCAACTTATCTGCTCTTGAAATTTATAAATATGACCACTGTGGGGTAAAGAGCAGGAACTCAGGAGTCAAACTACCTCAACTGTAATCCCAACTTAGCATTTACTATTTGAGTGGAGTTGTAAAATTTGCTTAACTTCTTGTGACTCAGCCTTTTCAGTAAAGATGGTAATGACATTCAGCATGATAAGAATGTTGGTGAGCTGTGTATCTGACCCCAGCACAGATTCAACACTGCACAAATGTACAATTATTGCTTGAGGCTGACACTTCTCTCAGTGTGTGTAACTGACAGAAAACATGAGAAAAAAGATCATCAGTAAGGGTATGAGAGATTTTGACAGCATTATATACATAACTGACCTGATGTTCATGCAGTACTCTATCCTACATCCCAGATGACTCAATTAGAGTTTCCAATAGGTGATCCAATGCTAAAGTAATTAGAAGTATTTTGTATCTAATTTCTTACAATAAAAGATGAAATTTTAAACAGTCAAAGAACTAATAAGATAACTGTTCTTGCTTTGTAGTGTATGCCGCTTTTTTCCTGTGAATAGGTCCATATTTATATTATTTGGATGTTTCCTCCATTCAGGATGTAGAGTGATGCATACCTTGGTCATCTCTCTTATCCTCCTTTCCCTGCAATGTGGGATAGTGAGGAACTATGACAGCAAAGGGAAGGTGAGTGTGAGGATGAGAGTTTCTAGAAGTATTTTTATATGGGTTTGTATTTGATAGTAATAATGATGTGGGAGAAGGTTGGGTTTTGGCCATGTTGTCATGCTGTTATTTTTCTTGGTTTTGTCAGAATCCAATATCATCTGCATCATATTCCAGGAAAGTGGTGTTAAACAGTCTAATAGTTAATTAATACATCCAAGAATTTTTTCCCTATGGAAAACATAGACTGTTCAATAACAATTAAGAATAATGAGATAATGCAGATCCTATTCATAGGGAAATTCAAAATGTTTGAAATTATATATATATATTATATATAACATAATATAAGTTACATTATATAATTATATATAATTATAAAAATTGCTGAGAAGGTGAGATATATGAACAAAGAAATCTATACTGGGATGAGTGAACCAATGTGCTGACTTCCCCTAAGTTTGCTCACTGAAGGCCTCCAATGGTGATAGATATGCTTTTGCAAAGGTAGGATTGGAGATATGCAATATCTCCAATATGTAAGAATAGGGTTATCATCATGGCACCCTACATGTCAATTCAAGAAAATGCTATTAAGAAAAAGTGAGCTTTTGGAATTAGAACCCAAATTATGCTCAGAATTAAAGGAATCAGAATTGGGACAGCACCAGGTATTTATTTAATGAGACAGAAGAACCTTGATGGAGATCATTTTCATGTATTAGGAAAACAACCTCAGGGCTCCTGCTGACAGGACACTTTTCCAAAGTACTATTAATTATAATGCATTGTTAGCTAACTGCAGGCAGCAGACATCCTTTGCATGTTAACTAAAGTGCAATAGCCATTTAGCTAGTGGAGCCTGCCCAGGCTTTAAATTTGTCTTAATCATTAGTGAATTAGTTAAACTGTAACATTGAGATTAAAAAAAAAAATCACCAGTGTCACTTGGGAACAAGTCTAAACGGGACTGCTTGTCAGATTTTCTGAGTAGCAACTGGCTCTGCAGTTTCTGACTGTGTAGATCAATGGGTAACAGTGGAGACAGCTGTAGACCCAGCCAGCCTCACCCTGACTTCTTCTGGTTGTGCAGTATCAAGAGATCATTATTATGTCTTTGACTTCTGTTTCAGAGTTATGGTATAGCAATGATGCAGGCACGGTGCCACCATATGCTTTATACTTAGTTCTCAAGTGATTCAGAAATTTCTTATTACTTAGCAGATTTTTGAAGCTCCTGTTTCTTCCAGTGCTTTCTTTTTTCAGACCATTTCACTAATTATTAATGGCACCACCTTGGGAGGTAAGGAAATGATGCTGAAACTCAATCATGCCTCCTTAGCTGTTCTGGAAAGGCATTTTGAGTCAGCTCAATGGTTATGAAGAGAAGCTCAATCTATGCGGTTGGTTTATCAAGGTTTTGTGATGATTGGCATAGTTTTCTTCTACCACAAATAACATAGACTTAATAAACAAGGCTTAATTGATTCAGTTTGGGTTCATGCTTTGATGATTGAACATAAACAGAAAGTACGAAAACAAATTATCAAGTGACCTGAGTTCATTAGAAAAAAATTACAAGTACTTTACAAACTTTCTATACAGTAAAGTTAACTTTTGGGGGTGTATCATTGAGTTTAGAGAAATATATAGCCCAGCAAATAACCACCACACAATCAAAATAAAGTTTTCTTATTCTCCAAAATTCTCTCTTGCTGCACTTTTCCACCTCCTAACATGCTCTACTCTGAAACCAAACCCATATTCTGCCCTCTCCAGATGTCATTCCTTTCCCTCCTTTCCAATTTTTATAATGATTTGTCTTTGGTTATCTTTACAGATTTCTCCACATATATGTGTGCTTAAACAATATAGCCTTTAGCTTTGTCTTTCCATATATGAATGAAAACATATTATAATGTATATTGTTTTTAAATAATATGAAACAGAATGAAAATTGTTTCATTGCCTTTTTCTTTCCCTATGTATGGCAAGAATTCACTCTCTTATGTAATATAAGTTTATAGCAGCATAAACACAGGAGAGGGCAAATCTCCTCACATTGTTTCTTTATTTCAGTAATAAAAATCATCCATCACCAAACACTCAGTTATACAGTATAAATGCAAGGTTCAATTTACAAAAGCAACAATTGTAAAAGTACTTTAGAAATAAACCTAAAATATATACTTACCTTAGAACAGTACTAAGAGGGTGTTGTAACAGTATATGAGATGTTTTCAAAAGATTTAAAGGAAAAGCTAAACAAATGAAATGACATTACATGGACTTGAATTTGCACTTGATCTTAGCCAAAATGCTGAGAAGCGATAATGGATTTGAATTTGAACAGGTTATATTCAAATATAAATGCATCAAACAGCCAAAATTAATCTATAAAGTGAGTGTAGCCATGATTACAACAACAACAAAAACAGGGTTTTTAATGAAACTTTACAAGCTTATCTCAAAGTTCAAGTGAAAGAGCAGAGGCCCAAACTGTTTTTTGCAAAATGGTCTGACTATTCTGTGTTCCTACCAGCCAGATACAGTTACTCTGTATGTTTGCCAGCACTTAGTATTTTAATGTGTCTTTTTGTTACTGACTTCTAGTTTAACTTTTTTATAGTTAGAGAATACACTTTGTGCAAGTTCAGTTTTCTTGCTTTATGGTCCCAAATGTGATCTATCTTGGAAAATCCTTCATGTACACTTAAAAAGAATGTATATTCTGCTTTGAAAGGTAGACTGTAATAAAATATCAATTAAGTTAATTTGTCACTCAGGTCTTTCATATCCTTAATGATTATTTTTTGGTCTTATAGATCACTGAGAGGGGCGTTGAAGTCTTCATATAGCTATGGATTTGTCCATTTTTCTGTTTTGTTTATATTTCCTTAATGTATTTTAAAAACCTGATGTTAGATGCATACATATTTATTATTATTTGTCTAATAATCTTTCTCTGTAGTGCCCCCCCCATAGAATTCCTTATTCTGGAGACTATTTTATCTACTAATATGTACAGACACTCTAGCTTTCATTTTTTTAGTGTTTGTATAGTATGTTTTTCTTTTTCATACATTTAAAAATATTTGTTGTGGATATTTTGTAGACAGAGTATTAGTTGTATCATATTTTGTGCTCGATTGTAAAATCTTTTAAGTCATTTCTTAGAACTGTTGTATTGCTGCCATATTACTATAGTTGGATTTATGTCTACCATTTTATTACTTGTGTTCTATTTATAGTACCTCTTATCACTTTTATTTTTCCTTCCTTCCTTGTAAATATTTGTTGTTTGGTACTCCATTTTTTTGTTTTTGGTCTTTTGCTATATCTCTTTGTATTTACTTTTCTAGTAGTAGCTCTAGGGATCGATCATCTGACTGTTCAGCCCACTGAAAGTTGGTGTATTACCCCATTAAGAGTGGAAGCCTTACAAATTATATAGGGCACTTAATTCCTCTGCCTTCATGGAGTGCATCTCCATAGACTGAGACCTTGCTGTAAAATATAGTTTTTTTCAGTGGTTGGACATATGTAAAGAACTTAAAATAGTTTTAAAGAATATTTACAGAAATTTATAGTTTTGTCTCCTCCTTTTCACTCTTGAATCCAAGTTTCCATTTTGTTTGGTGGAACCAGTGATGGAACTCAGACCCTAGCATTTGCCAGGCAAACACTTATTCTACTGAGCCATTGCCCCAGGAAACCAAGTTTCCTTTTAATATCAGTTTCCTTTGGCCTATAGAGGAGATCTGTGGATAACAAAAACCTTTTATGTGCATCTGAAAATATCTTTTTTTGCCCCTTTATTCCTGAGATATTTTTTCACTAGATTTATTTTTCCACCAGCATCCAAGGGAGTGCCTTGTTTTCTTTTTCTTTTTTCTTTGACAGAACCAGGGATGGAACTCATGCCCTTGCACTTGCCAGGCAAGTGCTTATTCTACTGAGCTGTCTCCCCAAGCCCTTTTGTTTTCTTACTACTCTTGCCAGACGTTTCTTTTTTCTTTTTTGAGTCAGTGTCTCACTATGTGGTCTTTGTAACTTTGCCAAATTGGAGTGAAATACAGCATTTTATTCTTTAGGCATTAAGAATATTTACCCTTTGATATATATGACAATTGTAAATTTCCTCTTTGCTTTTTATTTTAAAAAATACATGTTTAATCATTAAGAAGAGTTACCAGGGTTTTCTTCCAGTTGTTTCCTTTGCTTTTATTTAGAAAGACTTATACTTCAAAGTAAGATAAACATTCACCCATATTTTTTTGGCTTCTGTATATATGTATTTTACAGTTATATATTATAAAATTACACACACACTGACATATATATTTATTTTGGTTAGTTTGATGTAGGCATCTAACTTTTCTCAAAATAGTAAACATGTGTTCATTACTAGTATTATACATAATTTTCCCTTGCTTTATATATCTGCTTTTTCAAGTATTTTATGTAGTTTTAGCTATTTTAGAGTTTTAAATTTTATTGTGCCAGCATAGTAGTACCAGACCTTGCCAGTTTTATAATACATTTTAGTGTTGCTAGATTTAGTAAATGAAAATACTATATATATAGGACACCTGGTTAAATTTGAACTTCAGAAAAAACAAGTTGTTTTTATTATAAGTATGTTCTAAGTATTGCAAGAATTTCTCAAATTTGAATTTATCTAGGTGTTCTGTATTTTGTCTGGCAACTCTAAATTCTAGTATCTGGTTATGCAAGGTACCCTCAGTCTTTTTCATTTTAGTAGAAAAGTATTGTACTGTTTTAAAAAAAAATGATTGAAAATTGGTGGGTGTGTTATTTGGGGCATTATTTCAGCATAATTAATAGCTATAATGCTGAAAAAAGCTTACATTTTCCTTCTTCAAAACAGATTAATATTTAAGTGTGCTAATTCACTCATTAATCCTGTCTTCTTTTTTTTTTTAATGTCTTTTTGAGACAGGGTCTCACTATGAAGTTCAGGCTGACCTTAAGCTCACTTTGTAGCTCAGGCTGGTCTCAAACTCACAACAATCCTCCTGCCTCAGCCTCCCGAGTGCTGGGATTACAGGCCTGAGCCACCACGCCCAGTTACTCTTCTTACACTCTTATAACGTGTTTCTTTTGTTATTATTGTTGTTAATGGCAACATTTCTTTATTGCTCATTATGCACCAAATATTTCCATTTCTCCCAAATTCACATTTGAAGTTATAACCCCTACTGTAACTTTATGTGGTGATAGGATGATGGAATGTATAATGAAATCATAAAGGTAACACCCTAGTCCATGGGGCCTCTGTCTTATAAGAAATGGAAGGTGCCCCAGAGCTTTTCTCTCTTCATGTGAGCATGCAAGGAGGAGCTGGCCAGCTTCAGGATAGAACGAGAGTCCACACCAGGATCTAGATGGACTGGCACCTTGATCTTGGGCCTTCCAGCCTGCAGAAGTGCTAACAATACATCACTCTTGTTTTGTCTCAGATGTTTTGTTGTGGCAGCCCAAGCAGACTAGTACATAGTTAGAAGACTAAGTTATTTGTATATTGCATGGCTACATTTCAGTTAAAATCTTTTAAGCAATTATTATTTGGGTTTCAGATAATCCTGTAATTGAAGCAATATTCATACTATCTTCATTTTTGATTTGTATAGGAGCAGATGGTTGATGAAACTAGAAGAAAGTGACTTTCCCAAGATTTAACTGTAATTCCATAATTAGGGTCTATTGAAAGGAATAGTAATACTTATTTTTTTTAAATGTGTTTAGTACAGGTTCTACAAGGTCACACTGCATAGATTGGACTGGTAGTGATTCTCCTGTTTTCAGCCTCGCAAGCACTGGGTTTACAGGCATGAGCCACCATGTCCAGTCTCAGTTGCCATCTCAGCATGCCCTGGGGGTGGGGCTGGCATGGCAAGCTGGGGATTAAACCCCAGCTGCTGTGCTCTGCCTAAGCAGGCACTTTAGTTTCCTGAGCTTAAATTTTTTTATTCTTATTTTTAATTTTTTTTTTTTTGTGTGTGTGTGTGCAGGGTCTCACTATGCAGCCCACACTCATAGTGATCTTGCTGATTTCTGCCTCCCTAGGATTATGCATGTGCCACCATGCCTGGACTCCATCACTGGCTCAGACCACCTGAAGGCAGGGCCAGCACAGCATGTAGAACCAGGGATCGAACCCTGGCCCCTGTGCTTACCTAAGCAAGCGCTTAGTCTGCTGTTATGCTGTAATGCCACCAGCTGTTCTTTTTAATTTCTTATAGCTTTTTGTTTTTTATTCTAGTTCTTTAAACCAATTTTTCAGGTTTACATCTGGTAACCTAACAAACTAATTTGACAATAGTATCATACAATATAGCAACCATTGTTAAATTCCTATTCCTTTGTTTAATCAATTTTTATATCATTTATAATGCTCTCTTTAAAAACTACTTTGTATTCTTTAAAAAAACTTTAAGAAATAGATTTGGAGGCAGAAAGGGAAGACAGTGGCACATAGGTTTATCCTGATAGCTCTTGCTTTATAGATTTTGATGGTTTCATGTTGACAATTTATTGTTACAAGCAATAATTGGGCTTCAGTATTTTATACAATTAAGTATATAATTATTCACCACCAAGCCATATAAGGTACTTTCTTATACCATTTCCTATTGAAACATCTTCACAGAACCTAATAATTGCCTCATTTTCATGTGTTTAATTTTCTATATATTTTTACAAATTGTCAGAAATTATTCTGCATATGTCCACATATCTCAGAATCATTCAGTTCTGTTTTTCCTTGAAATCTTCTTTTTCTGATTCTAATATTGGTTGAGTTTTAAGCCCTGATGCCAGTTGTCCACCTATAACCTCTATATTAGGATTTATTTTTCTATCCCTCCCTTTCAGAATTCCTTGGCTTCTCCTATGGATTTGTCCTTTTTTTTAGGAGTGTATACATTGCACTAGTTTCATGAAAAAGAGTCTAAGGGAAGTAAAAATTTGAGCCCTTACCTATCTAGTGATATCTTAATTTTGTTTTAGCATTCAACTAATAAAATTTCTGAAGTAGATTTGTCGGTTGAAAATAGTTTTTCTTCAGAATTTTGGAGGCATTTCTCCTTGGCCTTTGAGCGTCTACAGTTAACATCTAGATGCTGCATGTTATGGATTTATTCCTTTGTATGTGACCCCTGTTTCTTTCCTAAATGCTTATATGGGTCATATTATTTTCTTAACTTTTGTGTTCTGAAATGTCATGGTAAAACTTTATGCTGTGTGTATTTTGTGTGGCTCAAATGCTTTTAATCTTAAATCTTGTCTTCAACTCAGAAAAGTTACCATGTAGTATACCTCAGGTAATTTCTTTGTGTGGTTTTTCTTATTTATTTATATTTATTTATTTATTTATTACAAACTCTCATTGCTTGGATGGTTATCCTTCAAAATGTTGCCACAAAGTTTCACTTCTTCACCCCAACCCAGACTGTTGCATAGTATTTAGTTTGTGGGTGATGTATGTTGCTACTTTAAAAGCTGGGAATGCTATTTTTTATTTATAGTTAAAAATATATGCTTTCATATGCAATAATATTTCTATAGTTGGGCATTGTATTCCTTCTTTCATAACCATCCTTCTTCCCTTTTACAAAAAAATGAACAACCCTGATGGACCCGACTCTTGCTTATTTCCTGGAGTGTTAAGCCTGTAAAGATGCCAAATCTGGAAATAATTTTATTTGTGAAGCTTATCTAATTCACATGGCATAAGACATTGTGTGTTTTGGCCTAAATATGCACAACAGTAGAACTGGATGGTGACCACTTTTGTTTGGTGGGCCTTACTGTGCAATTTTCAAATTATTGCTCTAAAGGGAAAAGCATGTAAAAATGACAAAGGCATCGCTAAGAAATGCCAGAGAGAGACTTCTGGAATGTATCCATATATGTACTAATGTAAGTAGGATAAATATGCAGCTATTTTCACGTAATTCTATGAGGAGAAAGATTTGCACCAATAATGTTTGGATAGGATATCCTGTCTGCTTCTTGTACTATGGATAACCACTAGGAAGATAACAATGTAAAAAGTATTAATTATTGAAACTGTACTGTAAATCAGCTTTAAAAAAAGATATAGCTACATTCTCTTAATTCAATGAATAGAGCGATCTGCTCTAATAGTGTTTGTAAATAGAATATCATGTCTGCACCTTGTACAACAATAACCACTAAGAAAATAATATGCAATGTATTATTGAATCTGTCCTACTAATTTGATCTGCAACTATCTCATTGCTATTTGCTCTTTGATAAATTTATGGAAAAAATAAAATAAATACATACTGCTTTTCATGACATGCCAAAAAAAAGAATTCAGATATGAGATAATTATTATAGCAATGAATGTTAACATACTTCCTGGAATAGAAAAATTAAATCAGAAAGTGAGTATGATTTAGAAAACTAGTTTCATTGTGAGAACTAAATTTACTGTCTAAATGTCTGTTATGACAGACTTTTTTCATGAATTGAGCAATCTAAATTTCAATCTAAACAAGCTACATCTGAACTCTGATAGTTTAGTGAAAATAAAGTATGTGATTAGGTGAATTTTATTATATAAGCATGAAAATGCATAAAATTAATATGAGTTTCCCAACCTGTTTTCAGTATATTAGGTAAAGGAAGCATAGTCTAAGTGAAAAATTTGAAAATTTGTTTTGTTCCATATTACTAAAGCCTTTTAGCTGTACTCTGCCCAAAGGAAGAGAGAGTACTATTGTGACCTCTGAATGACAAATCATTTTGCATTGTGAATTCTTTTATTCAACAAATGTAAAGAAAATCTGAGTTATTAGTTGATAGATGATGATGAAGTTTTTTTTTTGTGTGTATGTGTGATACCAGGGTTCAAATTCAGGCACTTATGCCACTGAGCTATCCCTAACCCTGAAAATTATTTTTGATTATTATTTTTTATACTATTTTTGGCCTTAACTTAGGGAAGGATTGTGGTAATGAATGACATCATTCATTTCATCTTATTTATTTATTTGTGAAAACAAGATTTCCAATATTTATGTCTATAATAACAGCAATTAATAATTGAATTTGTCATGAGCACTGCTTTACTTTAGGAATAAAAATAGCCCATTAGTAGGAGAATTAACTGAAACATAAATAAGCCCATACTCTCTTTTTTTAAATAAACTTAGCTTATTATTATTATTTTTTTGGTGGAACTGGGGATTTTCTTTTATATTTTTTAATTTTTATTTTACTTTTTTAATAATTTTATTGAGAAACAAATAGCAATGAGACAGTTTCAAAACCGATTGGTAGGATAGTTTCAATAATTAATACATTGTATATTGTTGTCTAAGTGGTTATTCATTGTACAATATTGGATATCCTGTCCACAAACACTATTAGAACAAATGTATATATCCTACCTACTTTGAATATACAGATACAAAATAGTCATTCCTTTTTTTGTTTAGTTTTGTCAGAGAAGGGTATTCCATTGTCATTTAAATATGGTAGGTGTGTGAATTCAGCAAAATATTCCAATATAGTCCAGTAGTCCATAATAGTAGCGGGTTGTCTGTAGGACTGGCAATTTCAGAGGTTGTGGACTTGAGCCTTTTACAGCTCAGCATATAAATATGGCTTTACTTTTTATACCTCATTTTTATACTTTCCATCAAGTATTGATATGTTAACCTTTAAGTCCCTATAGCATATGAAGAAAAATATTAAAAAATAAAAAATACTTAAAAAATAGGAATATATAATTACATATTTTACACAAAAGTTTAGACATCTAACCATATACAGCATTGTAGCAGGACAGTCTTGTGACTTTTTTTTCCTTGTGTCTTGTTTTCATTTATTATCCTTTTTTTAAAGAAACATTTACTTGAGAGACAGTATGGCAGTAATTGGTATGTCATGACAAGCAGTAGGTATTTAGAACACTAGAATGACGGGCATTCCAAGCATGACCCTACTGTTACACATTGCTAACTTCAGTGCAGTTGCTTAGTTCACAGAAAACAGCATATATAGTCAATCAGGATGAGAATCCCACCAAGTAACTGCTAGTTTCAGAAACCTGCTGAAGATTCTCAGGATCATTGCCTTACCCATCTTGTATATATATATATTTTTTTCCATTTATTTTTATTTTATTGAAATACAAATGTCAATCAGACAGTTTCAAAACACCATAACCATACAGAGTCGATGATATAATACATTGTAAACTGTTTTCATAATGTTTTGGTATTGTACAAGGTGCATACATGATATTATATTTACAGGTTTTTATACAGCTGAATTATATCAAAGATTGAATAATTATTTACCTAGTGGATGACCATAGCACTAAAAGCCGACATAATATCCTGTCCAACCACCATTAGTGCAGATCCTGCCTCCCATAGAATTATGTAGAAGCACAGCGTTATCTATCCCAACTGTACTGTCTATACACACACATCATGATTTTTTCTTTCTACAACCCTTCCTTTGTCTACACCTGTCAAAAGTGGGCACTCCATTGACATTCAACTAACTTAGGTGCTTGAACTCGACACCACAATCCAACACAGTCCAGCATTCTACAACAATAGTGAGTTACTCAAAGAAATTGTCGACCATAGCCATCCACAGCTCAGCTTAATATTATGGCCCCACAATGTATACTTCATTTTTATACTTTTCTACTGGATGGTTAAGACCTAGATAGATCAAGACTTATATGCCAACAATGAACTTTATATTTCCTATGTGGTCAGTGAAGTCCTCTCAGGGTTTATCTTGTAGTCCTGTACATTATTCTGTAGTTCCTTTGTCTGTGTCATCCATGTGGATGAGTCACGGCCAATGCTTGACTAGTTTGCTCTCTGTGAGAGCTTGAGAGAAAGTTTTCTCTTCATGTGACTCTCCTCAGGCACACTATAGAACTTCAATCTCTTTCCTCTGTGGCTCCATAATCTCCTTGTTCAGAAAATTTGGAGCTCAGCTGAGTTTCATGATGTTGCAGTACAGGTTCTCCTATGTCCTGAGTCTTCGCTGACCTTGAAAGGCTAGGGCCAAAATGTTGGCTGGCCTTGTGGCTCTTCTATTTCTCCAACTCTGACTTGTGATCTTAGGTTGTTAACCATCCAGAAGAAAAGCTGATTAGTATCCTGCAGCATATGCCATTCACTTTGCCTTATCTG